>JAANYP010003356.1:0-24136 GCA_020465985.1 Centrapalus pauciflorus | reverse complement strand
CAAGTTATACACATGAACCCCAAACTAGTCCGGAATGGTTATTTGACTACGATAAATTGTTTGAGTCATTTAACATTCTTTTGGATGATACTGCAGGTACAATCGAAAAAGACATGGCGACGTTGCACCTAAATGACGATGGCCAAATCTTTCCGAGGACCACGTTCGAATCTACATCCGAGCCTACTGCGACTGTAGATGGGTCTCCAGAAGTTGCTGATCAAGAAGCACCTACCACTGAGAATCAGACTCAAGCATCGAGTTCCAACTCTGAGGAAAATGTCCGTGAGGAGGAAAATGTGGAAGCTGAGCCTGTTCCCCCTTTAGGTGAAATAGGATCCAACTTAGGAGATAATCTAAGGGTGGACGAAATAGAGACCTCTAGGATTAACAAGAACCATCCAATAGATAACATCATAGGAAATCCTAACGAGGGTGTGAGGACTCGGAGTAGTGTAAATAACAACACCGTGTTGTTGTCGATGATAAACGACTCCGAGGCATATCATACATGTCTATATTCGTGTTTCATATCGCAAGTAGAGCACAAAAATGTGCAAATGGCACTTAAGGACAACTCCTGGGTTTGAAGCGATGCAGGAAGAACTTTCAACAATTTAGGAAACTAGAAGTGTGGGAGTTAGTTCCGTTACCTCGAGGGGAGATTGCAATAGGAACCAAATGGGTTTTTAAATGCAAAAGAGACGATCGGGGTATAGTCACGCGCAACAAGGCGAGATTAGTTGTAAAGGGTTTCAACCAAGAGGAGGGAATCGATTACAACGAAGTGTTTGCACCAGTAGCAAGGTTAGAAGCAATTAGGTTGTTTTTAGCTTTTGCCTCCTTCAAAGGCTTTAAAGTATATCAACTGGATGTTAAGAGTGCTTTCCTGTATGGGAAAGTGAAGGAGTTGGTGTATGTAGAACAACCGCCCGGGTTTACAGATCCTAAATATCCTGATAGAGTATATCGCTTAGATAAGGCTCTTTATGGATTACATCAGGCACCTAGGGCGTGGTATGAGACTCTATCCAACCATCTGTTAGAAAATGGCTTTGAGAGGGGTAGGATAGATAGTACTCTGTTTGTTAAGAGAAAGGGAGATCACTTTATCTTGGTACAAGTGTACGTCGATGATATCATTTTTGGATCATCAGACGAACAGATGTGCAAAGATTTCGAGAAGGTTATGAAGTCTAAGTTCGAGATGAGTGCTATGGGAGAGTTGAATTTCTTTTTAGGGTTACAAGTTGACCAAAAGAAGGAAGGAATGTTTATCCATCAAACTAAGTATGTCTATGACATATTAGAACGGTTTGGGATGGAGGGAACTAAGTTGACTGCCCATTTCAGCACGCCGATTCAAGTGAATCACAATCTCGGGCCGGGTACTGAAAGTGATTCCGATGTGGATCCGACTTTATATCGGGCCATGATTGGGTCACTTATGTATTTAACTGCTTCAAGACCTGACATAATGTTTGCTGTGTGTATTTGTGCTAGGTTTCAAGCGAATCCGAAGGAGATGCATATGAAAGCTGTGAAGCGGATTCTACGATACCTCAAGTCGAAACCGAAGCTGGGACTTTGGTATCACGCGGAGGGAGATCTAGAGTTGGAGGCGTTCACAGATTCGGACTACGGAGGATGCAGCTTGACGCGCAAATCAACGACTGGAGGTTGTCAGTTCCTCGGAGGGAGATTGGTGTCCTGGCAATGCAAGAAACAAACATCGGTAGCCGTGTCAACGTGCGAGGCCGAGTATGTAGCTGCTGGTAGTTGCTGTTCACAGGTTCTGTGGATACAACAACAATTGCGGGATTACGGTTTGGCTTACACTCAAACTCCTATTAGGATAGACAATCAATCTACAATTGCTATAACTAATAATCCAGTTAAACACAGTAAAACAAAGCACATAGACATAAGACATCATTTTATTCGTGATTGTGCTGAAAAGAACTTAATCAAACTGGTAAAGGTGGCAACAGAAGATAATAATGCTGATTTATTTACCAAAGCGTTTGATAAGTCACGGTTTGAGTATTTGATTCAACTGAATGGAATGCGCAACCCAGAGTAATTTGACCTTAGTAGTAGTATGTTTATTTTCTTTTAGAGTAGTAGTATTTCTTTCTTTACAGTAGTCTGCTAATTTAGGTAAGTTGCTAATTTAGGTAAGTTTCTAATTTAGGAAAGTTTCTATATTTAGTAAGTTTCTATTTTTAGTAAGTTAGTAGGATTAGCTTAGTTTACTGCTTTTTCTTATGAAAAACAAAAGAAAAAAGAGAGAAATTTACAAAAAAATACAAAAAAAAAAAAGAATATCAGAAAAGAAGTTAAGTCTTAGATACATAGGTTCAAAGTGACGAAAATTAGCACCGTCGTTACAGACTCTAAGTATTTAGGCTTTCACACATAATGCAACTAAATCTTAAGTGTTATACTTTATTTAGTTTGATGTGTTGGTAGGCATAATACATATAGGGAATCTCAAGGCTAATAAAATATTCTAGAAAAAGTCAAGCGTGTCACTAACCTAGATGTACGACCAATCGGTCTTAATTTTTATGTACAAGACATACAAACATTGAGTCTAAATGAGGTATGCAAACTTTCTGGGGATGTATGGCAACATCAAATACATCTGAAAATGGAAAGAATAGAAATATCATGAAAAACTGAGAGTCGAAAACATGCAACTCTGTTGTACGTAAGTACAGACCTGTTGTCTCTGTTTAGATTCGGGTTAGCAGACATGTCGCTTTGTTGTACGTCAGTACAGACCTGTCACCGCTATCTGCTAACTTTAAAAATAAACCTTAAGTCGAACTAAGACACTTTGTTGTATGAGAATACAGACCTGTGTCCGATGTTTGTCTTTTAAAGAAAGTTTGCAAATACCAACAAGTTAGAATTTTTGTCTGTGTGCCTTGATCATAAAAGTATGTCTATGTCTGAGTCACGTAAGATAATTTCCTGATAAATAAAAAGGCCAAGGGATATTCCGAAATGTAAAATGTTTAACAGGGTAAAATACCAACAATCGGCTAAATGGGTATGTCACGACAAACAATCAAAGGAATTCAAAAAATTCCTAAGTGTGAAAGTTTAAGTACTGAAAGTTAGTATCGGACATCGCTATCTGATTGAACCTCTCTTCGACTATACTCATCAAAAATATGTTGTTTAGTATTAAGCTTAGCTTGTAAATTTGTTTTTATAACTTAAGTCTAGATTAAAATTTTTTAGTCAAAATTTTATTTTATTTTATTTTATTTTTACCTTAGCTTATTTTATTTTAGTTTAGTTTAATTTTTACTTAGGTAAAAGGTCAAAAGTTACTGAGGGTGCATTCGAAGTTGGATAAAATAAACATTGCGTGAAATATCTGTTGCTTAGGGTAAAAGAGTTGGCATAGTTTATCTGGTTACACAATACCGTAAAAAAAAAAAAAATTGGAAAAGTTGAACTTATTTCAAAATTTTCGAAATTTTTCTAAGTGTTGGTAATTTCGAATCTAAGACAGACTCGAATGTGAAGTATTTCGAATCTGTCAGTAGACTCGAATCCACATAGACTCGAAGGTAGGTAGTATATATAGGTCAATAGTGAAGTCATTTATTACTTTACTGTTGTCGAATCTATATCCTCGAATCTGTCTGTGACGATCTCGAATCTGTTCTCGAATCTACCGTAGTTCTCATAAACGACATTTCATCGAGTCTAAAGCTTTTGTGTTCGATTCTACACTCATATCTAGGTATAATCAACCGGATTGTACAAGATTTTGGTAGTTTTATACACAATTTAAGGCCAAATCGTCGATTTTTGAAGTTTTATGGGTCAAAATTGGGTTTTTGCTAAATAACTAAGTTTGGACCTATAAAAGATCAAATTAAAGACATAAATCAATGATTAGAACCTAGTTGAACTAATGTATGTGATTTACCAAGTTCAAAATGGTTAAAATCTTGGGTTTTTGTTGAAAATTCATCTGTCGGCACTTCGAATCTGTTCTTGGGCATTCGAATCTGTTCATGGGTTTCTCGAATCTATCAATAGATTCGAGATGACCATGATATTCGAATCTGTCCATTAGACTCGAATAGGGACTCTTCGAATCTGTCCATTACATTCGAATATGGACACTTCGAATCTGTTACCTTCGAATCTGTACTTTATTTAATTTCTTTAATTTAAATTTTATTAAACTTGTGGAAATTTAATTGTGTTAGATTTTGTATTTAATAAAGTACAAAATAAAACAAATTTGAATTTAAACAAGTTTATTGATTTTTAATGAGTCTAACAGTTTTATTTATTGTGCAGATATGGCAGTTCGTGCTTTTGTCCCTAAGCACAATATGGTGCTTCATCCGGATCATGACCTCCCTGAGGCGCAGGGATACAGGCAGATGCCTGAATTTCTTGTGGAATCTAGGATAGGATATGCTCTATCCCATAATGTTCAGCTCATATTACCGTATATTCGTCAATTCTATGACCATCTGCAGGTAGACTGCTCGGTCACACCGACAGTATTACGCACTCGAATTGCGGGACAGCCGTTAGTTTTCTCGGCAGATATGTTACGACAAGTGCTGCAGTTGGGCACACAAGAAGAAGAAGCTGGTCCAATAGAGTTTCCACTAAGTATAAGGCAAGCGGCCTTCCAGAGAATGGGATACAGTCTTGATGTGACCAAGGTGTCATACATGAAAAGTGGTTTAATTGGGCAATGGAGGTTTTTAGCCCATGTTTTTATGGTTTGCTTTGCTCCGAAGAAAGCTGGATTCGATTATATAGTTGCGAAAATTCAATCTGGGATAGTCGCTATGGTTTACAATCGACCATATAGCTTTTCGGAGATGTTCTTCTCTGAGTTTGTGCACCAAATAACCGCTCCTGAAAATCAGCAGTTTCTGCTATATCCGAGATTTATAATGATGTTGATCAGGCACTTCTTGCCAAATTTGCCGCCATCAAATGACGTTCAGAACGTAGCTATTATGGATAAAAGGATATTCACTGATTGTTCCTCCCATCGAGGAAGATTGGCTATTCCGGTCGAGCGACCGTTGTTTGGAGCTGTTTTAGACAGGAACTTTGTGGCACCAGATAATGCCAACTGGGCAGGTGAAGTAGAAGTTCAGCCTCGACAGCAACAACAACAACCGCAACAACAACAGCAACGTCCACTACAACAACAGCCTCGTGCTCGTCCCCGTGATCCAAGGCGAAGACAAAGAGCTACTGCGAGTCAGACTCAGGCGTCTAGGCCTTCTACGAGTCAGCAAACAGAAGTGCAGGAAGCCGGGCCGTCAAATGTCCCAAATGAAGCTGATCAATTGTGCCAAACGCTAAATGAAATTTGGGAGGCAGGTCCACATGCAAATGAAGATATAGCTGCAGAGTTAGTGGGTGAATTACTTGAGCCTCCAGAGGGAGAAGAAGATGTCTTCAGAGATGTTGACGAATATGTGCCAGAGCAGACTGGCAATGATGAGTCATCATCTGCTACAGAATCAGAAGAAATGGAGGAGATCGAAGTTGAAGCTCCAGAATCAGTGTCTACAGATCCTCATATTCAAATTGGAACCTATGGTTCACGATTGATTATCAATGAAGGTGGTTCGAGGAGGCGAGAGGCCAGGGAATTGGAGGAGTCAGATTTTGAAGACGAAGAGACTCCTCAGTTGGTGACAAGGCAACGGGCCAAACGTCACAGGTTTATGCAGGGGACTTCATCACAGTCCGATGCACAACCTCCGCCTCAAACCCAGACCCAACCCCAAGATACAGCTCCACCATCACCGCCACCTCAGCAACCTGAACCCTACATTCCCCAACCATTCAATCCTGCTCCCATTCAGTCCATCCCTTCTACATCAGAAGCCTATACCGACAACCAACGAATCATGCAACTTAAGAGCCGTGTCGACTTTCAGAACGTTCAAATCATAACTCTCACAAGAGCAGTCGGTGAACTCCAGGAGCATAACTCTAATCTTGATAAGGAGAATGCAGAACTGAGAAACATTGTTGAAAGTGTTAGAGACGAAAACACGGAGATTAAATCATTTGTTGCTGATCAATCAAGTGAAATCCGAGCAATGCGGTCCCTCCTAGAGCAACTTATGAAAAATCTAAAAACTCAGGGGGAGACGAGTTGTAAAGATCAGGAAGTACAGCGAGAAGATGATGATAATGAAGGCGATGATCCCGGTGCGAACAAAGAGATTGAGTCTGTAGATTTTTCTGCAGCTCAAGTCACACAAGTTCAGGGGGAGCCTAGTACAGAAGGAGGAAAGGGAGGAGCAGGAGGAGAAGCAGGTTCTTCAAAGTCTTTAGATAGCGACATGATCGATGCGCTGAAAGATATTGAAGAAGAGCTAATGGAGTTTGATTTTGAAGATGATATTGAAGAATTAGAAGAAGGTGAATTCATTCCAGATGACGTCGCTGACTGGAGATCGGATGATGAAGTGCTAGATGATGAAGATGATCACGTTAATGAAGTAATAATCAATTCACAACCAATCACTGAACTGTATGAAAGCCAAGATCATAATGTGATTGATATTGATTACATCAAGGTAGCCTCAGCTGAAGATAAAGACCTTGAAGAGGCTGAGAAAGAGCCATCTAGAGCTGATCTGTTAAATCTTTGGTTCAAGAAGGAAGAAAAGAAAGATCAGCTGAAGATGAAGAAGAAGATGAGAAATCCAGGTGCTGGAAATTTTGCTGGAGGGATTATTAGCTGGTTCTTTGACAGAGAACTGCAGCTGTTTATTTTGAAAAGAAGAGATGGTCTTCAATACTTGAGGCGGACATTGAAAGCGTTTAATTCATTGCCCAAGATTGAAGTTAAAGAGTTAGCCTGGAAGGAGCTGATCAATATTGGAGATGATCCCTACGCGAACGTAATTGAAAGAATTATAAGGAAAGAAGGGCGATCAGGGAAATTTGAGCGACTCAAGCCAAGGACCGGAAAGAGGGTCGAGGATGGGTCGAGAATAGATCCTCATACAGGTAGGCCATGGGCCAGGATGGAATACAAACCTGTGAGGTGTCTAAAGAAAGTCCCAATGAAGCCAATGCCACAGAACGTTTTGAGCAACATGAAGTGGTGGTACCTAGAGATTGACACTGCTGAAGCTATCATGGAAGATCAAGACGAGCAGGTAATTTTGAAGGTATATGATCCATTGCACCTGATAAACCTATCAAAGGACGACCTGAAGAAGCTTCATGATCAGCCTATCTTCTTTACTGAACCATGGAGATCTGAAGCCAGGAAGTTCCAAAAGGTAGTCAAAGTTTGTATAGATGCTGGATTATATGCGGGTAGTAATATATATAGCTCTAGTTCTTAAATTTGATGTAATGTAAATAATTAGAAGCTATCGTCAAGGGGGAGTCTGTTGGTACACGCTGTGTGACGATAGCAGTCTAATCGATCTGCATTATGTGTTTAGGTAATATTCTGAGTATTAACCAAGTATTTTGATATATATGTTTAATATGTGCTTTGTCTGTTATTGATTGTGTGTTTGAACTTGATGTAACATATTACAAGAAGTTCAAACATAAAGGTCAAAGATTAACTCAAGTATAAGTTAAAACATAAGTTTCAAACACTTAGTTATATATGTCAAAGGCTAGATTCGAATTGCATAAAAGGATACATTCGAATCTGTGATAGATTCGAATGAGTCCTTAGATTCGAATAGGCTAGATTCGAATCTGTCAGATGGACAGATTCGAATGGGCCTTAGGCCAGATTCGAGGATGGCCCACAACAAACTCGAATCAGGGTCTATAATTAGGGATAGACTCGAATGATTAGAGGACTTTTTGCAGAATTCGTGAGGAATTGAGCAAGAGGCGATCTCGAGTTTATCAGCTTGGTGAGTCCCGTTTCGGAGAGAATTAGTACGTAGGATCGTTCGTGTGTCGTTCGTTCAGCGTCTAATAGTCTCCGTGTTTCCGTTGGTTGAGAGTTGTCCGTCTAACCGTCAGCGAGGATTCCGCACTCGTTCACGGATCCGCGTCTAGATAGATCGTGCATTGGTAGACCTTACATTATACACAATCTCCACAGTACCAGTTGTTTTGTTAAACACCCGTTTGTTTGGTGAGTTTGGCACATAACCTAGGAAGTATCCTTCGTCAGCCTTTTCACCAAACTTCGGTTGATGTTTTGTTCTTAAAAGTGTGCATGGTACTCCAAACGGTTCGAATCCAGTTAAGTTAGGTGGCCGTTTATTCAAAATTTCATAGCATGTTTTGTTCAATGATTTGACTGTAAGGACTCGGTTTAAAATGTGGCACGCGGTATTCACTGCCTCCCCCCAAAACATGGTAGGAAGCTTTGAATCCGAAAGCATAGTCCTTGCAGCCTCAATCAAAGTTCTATTTTTACGTTCGGCCACCCCATTCTGTTGAGGTTCATATGGTGCACTGAATTGATGCACTATGCCCTTGATAGGCAATATACACCAATTACAGTGTTTTTGAATTCAGTTCCATTATCACTACGAATACATTTAACCCTAGTTCCGTATGAGTTCTCCACTTGGTCCAAGAACCCGATGAGCCTTGCAGCCGTCTCGTCCTTCGTACCTAAAAAGAAAACCCAAGAAAAACGTGAGTAATCGTCGGTGATAACTAAGCAGTACCAACTACCTCCAATACTCCTTTTGTTGATTGGGCCGAAAAGGTCCATGTGCAACAGATCGAATGTTGAGGCTATGGAATTCTGCTTCTTGGACTTGTGTGTCTTCTTGTGTTGTTTGCCCTTCATGCAAGGTAGACACTTATCCTCGAACTGAAAACTTTTCATGGGCACACCCTGCACCAGTCCATGCTTCGTAATGTAATTCATCTTCCTCAGGTGCAGGTGAGCCATGCGTCTGTGCCACAGTACGGATTCCGTCTCCGAAGCTTTGGATAGTAGACAAATTGGCCCCATCGAAGTCTCTGGCTTGTTCATATCCAGCACGTACAAGTCGTTCTTCCTTGGCGCCCGCATCAACACCCATTCTTCAGGAATTTTGAATCCAGGCTTTAGCACTAACGCCTCAGTGTCAGTAAATAACACCGAGTTCTTCTTATCACAGATTTGAGAGACACTAATGAGATTATGAACCAGTTTATCAACGTGATAAACTTGATCCAAAGTAATCGTCCCATTAGTGACTTCTCCAGTTCCAGTGATATTTCCACCCTTGTTACCCGCGAATGATACGAATCCCCTATTACCCCCCTTGAAGTCTGTGAGAAGACTTCTTTCCCCCGTCATGTGCCTGGAGCAACCACTGTCGACGAACCACTTGTTGTTTGGACCGGTAGTTATCTCCTGCACATGAAAGAAAATAGGTTAGTTATCACGGGGAACCCAAGCCATGACTGACTTGGTAATACCATTCTCGTCCACATACGTGAACTCTTTCAAGTACCCATCTCGCCTTTCAGGTGACTTGGGCCTGTGAACTGAATTCTGTTGTGGTGCCGAGTGATTTAAGTTCACTCTCTGCCGTGGTGTAGGCATTTGTTGTGGAGCTTTGGAATAATTTCTATTATATGCCATTTCTGAGTGTGATCCTTGAGCTCTTACCGGTGCATACTGTCTAACTGGAGTACGTGACCTAACTGGAGTATGTGACCTGCTAGGTGTGGTGCTCCTATAGACTTGCGGTGGTGCTGACCTAGATTGATTTGTGACACGATTCGGTGAATTTGTCCTAATCACTTCCTTTGGTCCAACCTTAACCGGTGTGTTTTTCACAACTTGTTTGGGTGCGGCCTGCACAGTTTTCTCGGTAGGTTGAGAACTACTGCTGCTTGCCACACTGGGTGAGGGCTTAACAGGTGTTGGGTTCACTGTCTTAGGGGTAACATCTGCTTTCCTAAGTGGACAGTGAGAAGCAACATGCCCTTTCGCGTGACATCTAAAGCAAGACATCTTATCCATGGACTTTTTGGTTGTTCCCTTAGATCTAGGTGTCTCACTAGTGTCTACTTCCTTTGGTACATCTACAGTGTCTGTCTCTTCGACCTGGTCAGCCCATGAAATTTTCTGTTTTCCTGCAGGTGTTTCACTGGAGGAAGACACAAATTTCACTTTCTTGACCTTGACGGTTGAGTCAACCACCTTAGGTGTATTATCAACTGTAGGCTCAGGTGTCGGTTCAGGTAGGTCCTCTAAGTCTACTGACTTGTCAGTTTTCTCCTGAGGCTGAGGCACATAATTCGCATTGAAAGGTGGAGGAATTTCGTGAAAACCTAGACCTACAGGCTTCTTAGACTGTCTTTGGGCATCTAAGACTTTTCCTAGATTTAGGCTCGAATTCCTAAACTTTTCCAGCTTGCTATTTGCCTCTGCTACCTTAACCTTGGTCTCGGCTAGCTCTATATCCTTGTCCTTAAGACTTTTAGTTAAGGCCTCTACGTGCTCATACATTAGTTCTATCCTAACACACTGCTCGCTGAGTTTGTCTTTTAGAACTACCACGTCTTGAGCATCAGCCTTAAGCTTTTCTTTTAAATCTTGCTTTATATCATTTAGGCTAGCGTTTTCTATTTTTAAGTTATCATTTTGAGCAGGTATGGTTTTATGTGATTCTAAGACTAGATTTAACCTATCATTAGAAGTAGCACACAAAGCACATAATTCTGAAAATAGAGAATAAGAAAGACTAACCTTAGAGTTATCAGATTCCACGTTGGCCATCTGAGCAGCAAACTCCAGCACGGTCTGATCATTCGCCTTCTCTACCCACATCGGACTGCTGTCCCGTGTGGTCTGCTCATCCCCATCACACCCAGTTTCCGTGACTTCAGCCATGAAGGCTCTAGCATTCGACTCAGGATGTGAACTCCAGTCATAGGTACCATCTAGCTGTCTGTCAGAGGTGACATTGGATAGTAGACCCGCTAGATTGGCTTGACCAGATGAGGAACTCGGAAGGTATCTTTGTTGGGACTGATTTTGGTACTGTCCTTGATGCTGACTCTGTCCTTGGTATGTCTCTACCTTCGGTCTTTGACACTCCCTGGCGAAGTGTCCCAATCCCTGACAGTTGTAGCATTTGACCTTAGAATTATCAAATCCTATCCCTTTGTTGTTCATTTGCAGATTCCTCCCAGTTCGCTTGATGAATCTTTTTACCCTCTGGGTCACCATGGCCAGTTGCCACTTAAGATCCATTTCCTCTAAGTCATCAGGGTCGACCTGATCGTAATCTTCATCCCATAGAGCTGGGTCATTGATTTTCCCTTGAACACAATTTCCATAAGCTGCCACAAAGGATGCAAGCAGATTCAAATGTTCTTCTGCTGACTTTGCGCTCATCGGCATCTTCGAATAGCTCTGACTTGTCGATGCCTGTTGGACTTGAGGTTGCGGTTCTTCCGATCTTCCTAACCCTAAGAACGCGCGATTCAATGAGTCTTCGGACTCTGGTGGCGATGACGTTTCTCCGGTGAAAAACGCTGTAGCACTCTTCGGTTCAGCTGTCACTGATGATTTAGATGTCTTTCCAAAATACATTGCCGGATTCTGGACTTGCTCGTAATCAGTCTCAGCCTTAATCATCTCGAAGTGATATGCCCTCAACGTTCCCACAATGTCATCAAGTGATTGAGCATAATATTTGTCCTCATTCAGCTTAATCATTGCCACGTACATAGCCCATTTGGCTGGTAGGGCATCAAGAAGCTTGTTGTTCTTGTCAGTGTCCGAATACTCAATTCCATGACTTTCAAGTTCCGTTATCAGATGATAGAACCTTGTGATAATATCATCCAACTGTTCATCCTTAATTGCCTTGAAAATCGCAAACTGTTGGGTCAACAGCTCTGTACGCTTTCTACGCACCCGAGGATTACCCTCACACCTTTTCTGGAGAGACTCCCAAAGTTCCTTCGACGTCCTTTGAGTCCGAAATGTGTGCAAAATATCTTGAGGTAAAGCCATACGGATTATGGAGAAAGCTTTGTTTTCAGCTTCAAATAGTTTCTTGTCATCCTCTTTCATCATCTGATATGACAAGACCTTTTGACGGCCTTCAACTTCAGATACTGGCGGAATGTACCCTTCATCTATGCACACCCACATGCGCATATCATTGAATCGTACAAAATCTGTAAATCTGTCCTTCCACCAGTAATAGTCCTCAACTTTCATCAGCTTAGGCGGTGCATTTGCCTTCCCAACTTCGTGATCCATCTCAAGGAATTTCTGAAGATTTGACATCTTTTCTGAAACAAATTGAATTTGAACTTAATTAATTTAATTCGAAACTGATTTAGACTAACTTATTCGAATCTAGATAGATTCGAAACTAATTAAGATTAAATCTTTTGAGATTAAATTCGATTAAGTCTTAAAAGTCAATTAGATTCGAAATTATGTCAGATTCGAACAACTCCTTAGAATCGATGGTCCTTAGAATCGAAGGCTCAGCAGATTCGAATTTCAGCAAAATCGAAGCACAGATTCGAAACAGTACCAGACTCGAAATAAACTCGAAACTACTATAGACTCGAGATCCTATTCGAATGAAGTAACAGATTCGAAACAAAGTAGACTCGAAACTCTCTGAAATTGACTCGAAAGGAGCGTATTTAGGTTAGACTCGAGACTAAAGTGAAACCCTAATTACCCCTATAGATTCGAGCGCCGCAAACTCGAAAAACGGCTAACACGTTGATTTTTTGACGTTTTACAGATTAAATCACTATTTTTCAAACGAAAAATAATGATTTCGACCAAAAACGTGAAAAACGACAAAGTGTTTCCCGAATATGAATATGCTAAGCTCAAAAACACGTTTTTGAGAGCAAAACCGTCCAACTAGCGTCAAGAAACCTAGAATGTATCTGATGAACATGAAGAACACCAAAAACACTCCGTAGGCTCTGATACCACTTGTAAGGTCTACTACTGCAAGATCTATCTAGACACGGATCCGTGAACGAGTGCGGAATCCTCGTTGACGGTTAGACGGACAACTCTCAACCAACGGAACACGGAGACTGTTAGACGCTGAACGAACGACACACGAACGATCCTACGAACTAATTCTCTCCGAAACGGCACTCACCTAGCTGATAAACTCGAGATCGCCCTTTTCTTAATCCCTCACGAATTCTGCAAAAAGTCCCTTAATGATTCGAGTCTATCCCTAATTATAGACCCTGATTCGAGTCTGATGTGGGCCAAACTCGAATCTGGCCCAAGGCCCATTCGAGTCTGTCCATATTGACATCCTCGAATCTAGCCCATTCGAATCTAAGGTCTCATTCGAATCTATCACAGATTCGAATGTATTCCCTTAAGCAATTCGAATCTAGCCAAAACACTTAAACTCTTAAGTGATGAAACTTATGTTTTACTTATGCTTGAGTTAATCTTTGACCTTTATGTTTGAACTTCTTGTAATATGTTACATCAAGTTCAAACACACAATCAATAACAGACAAACACATATAAACATATATATCAAAACACTTGTTAATACTCAGAATATTACTTAAACCATAATGCAGATCGATTAGACTGCTATCGTCACACAGGGTGTACCAACACATGTAGCAAACATAATATCCGGTCTACTTGCTGTTAAATACATTAATGACCCAGTTATACCTCGATAATGAGTCACATCTACAGGTTTCCCCGAAATGTCCTCATCGAGTTTTGACTTTGAATCCGGAGCCATGGGAGTTTTCATAGGAGTACTGTTAACCATGTTAAACTTCTTTAACATGTCTTGTATATATTTTGACTGATTGATAAAAATACCATCAGCCAGTTGTTTAACTTGTAATCCTAAAAAAAAAATTATTTCTCCCATCATGCTCATTTCGAATTTTTGGGACATTAAAAATGCAAATTTCTTACAAAATTCCGGATTTGTAGACCCAAATATTATGTCATCTACATATATTTGTATTACTATGATATCTGGCCCCTGACGTTTTATAAACAGGGTTGTGTCAACTGCACCTTTGTTGAATCCACATTTCAACAGATATGATGAAAGTGCATCATACCAAGCACGCGGTGCTTGTTTAAGGCCATACAGTGACTTATCTAAAATATATACATGATCAGGTTTCGAAGGATCAGTAAAACCTTCGGGCTGATATGTATATACTTCATCAGTTAGTTCCCCATTTAAAAACACAGTTTTAACATCCATTTGATAAACAGTAAAGTTTTTGTGAGCGGCAAAAGCTAAAAACATTCTAATCGCTTCGATTCGTGCAACTGGTGCAAACGTTTCATCGTAGTCAATTCCTTCTTGTTGACTGTATCCTTTGGCAACGAGGCGAGCTTATTGCAAATGATTACTCCATGTTCGTCCTTCTTGTTTTTAAAGATCCACTTCGTGCCTATGATGGATTTGTCTTTAGGGCGCTCAACAAGTCTCCAAACCTTTAACCGTTCGAACTGATTCAGTTCTTCTTGCATCGCAACAATCCAATCAGCGTCCAGAAGTGCTTCTTTCACATTCTTAGGCTCTATTTTTCTTAGAAAATTTGAAAATAGGCACTCGTTTATGGTGGCTCTTCTGGTTTGGACTGAAGCGGATGGATCACCAATAATGTTTTCTATTGGGTGATTTCTCGTCCACTTAAAAGTATGTGGAAACGGTTCTATGTGGTCTTGATTGGGATTACGATTTAAATATGTTGGTCGGGGGGTTACTTCAGATGTACTAGGTAGGGTATCTGAGTTAGGAGCTTCTGAATGTTCGGATGTTAAGGGGGTTTCAGAAGATTCTGGAGGTTCAATGGGTTGTGCACTTTCAGTTGGCAAGTGTACATTTGTTGTTGAGGCTTCTCCAGTTTCTTCTGACACTTGTTGATGAGAAAGATCAGAGACTACGACGGGATCTTCAGTAATCCTGTCAGGTACCAAATTTATAACATTAGTTTTGGGCTTCTCAAAGTAGTCTTCATAAAAATTCTCAAACAACTTATGTAATTCAGAATTTTCAGCATTCTGTTCAGGTGACTCCATTGAAGTCGGCTTGTTAGGTTCGGGTCCTGAACTGGTGTGTTCAGAAGCCATTACCACTCCTTCATCAAATTTGACGTTGACGCTCTCGTTGACTGTCTTGGTTCGCTTGTTGTAGACACGGAAAGCGACTGACTCCTTTGAATATCCGATGAATATACCTTCATCTGCCTTTTGATTAAACTTTCCAAGATTGTCTTTGTCGTTTAGAATAAAACATCTGCATCCAAAGACATGGAAAAATTTAATATTAGGTATTCGTTTATTTATTAAATCATAAGGAGTCTTTCCGAAGAATAACGGTAAATTTGAATACGCCAGCATCGTCCTAGCTGATTCCACTAGTGTCCGATTTCTTCTTTCAACGACACCGTTCTGTTGTGGAGTTCTAGCAGCTGAAAACTGATGTGTGATTCCTACAGAATTCAAAAATGATTCAAGCGATTTGTTCTTGAATTCTGTTCCGTAATCTGAGCGGATTGATTGAATTGTGAGTTGCAACTTCACTTGTATTTTCCGGATAAAGTCTATGATAATTTCGGTTGCATCTGATTTGGACCTCAGGAAGAAAACCCATGTGTATCGTGAATAGTCATCAACAATCACCAATACGTATCGTTTCTTATTAATGCTTTGTACTCTCATTGGTCCAGACAAATCCATATGTAGTAATTCCAGTGCTCTCGTGGATGAGTGTTCGGATTTGGATTTGTGTGAAGCTCTTGTCATCTTTCCTTTTTCACATGCGGCACACAACTGCTCCTTTTGGAATTTGAGAGTTGGCAGCCCTTTAACTAACCCTCCTTTCGCTAGGTTGGTTAATTCGTTGCAGTTCAGATGTGAAAGGCGACGATGCCATAACCATGCTATTTTAGATGTAGCTTTTAACAGTAAGCAGACATCTTTCTTCAGATTAATAGAGGCAAAGTCAATGGAGTATAAATTGGTTTTCCTGTTTCCTGCCAGTATTTCTTTACCTTCCCTGGATCTGATGCTTCACCGATTGGCTTTGAAATTGACTTCCAATCCTTTATCACACAGCTGTCCAATGCTAAACAAATTATGTCCAAGACCATCAATGTAGAAAACCTTTTGAATGGTAATTTTGTCGTATGTGAGACTCCCGTATCCTCTGATCGGACAAAACTGATCATTTCCAAATCTGACCGTCCCACAGAACTTTTCTACAAAGTTCGTGAGTGTGTCTCTTTGTTCGGTCATATGCTTGGAACATCCGGAGTCAAGATACCAAACATGGTTTACCTATAAGACGAAATAGCACATGAGGTACCCACTTGTAGTTGGGTACTTTTGTTTTAGGTAAATCATGCAAAGTATTATTTGTTTTCTCAACAGATATGGCTTTTAGCTTAACATTTGATGTTGATTTAGGTACCCACATTTGAACAGTTCTTTTAGGTATCCACTTTTGTACAATTCGTGGTGGAACTATTTTTGAAATAATTTTCTATGGAACCTTAATCTGTTTAGAACATGGGTCCTTTTTCTTAGGTTGCCAGACGAGCTTATCAGATTTTACAATTAAAGGTTTACAAGCAATAGAATTCAAAACAATTAAGTCTGTTCTGGAGATTTTTATACAAGAATTATTAACAAATTTATTATTACAGACAGAGTTTTCAATGTTGCTATTTCTATCTGTAACAATATTGTTCTTCACGCGCCACTCTTGTTTTATATTCTTGTTTTTCTGTTCTCTCTTCTTCTTTCTCCAAACTTGTTTTCTTGAACCGTTCACAATGATATCTGACATAAAAGAAACATGAGAATTAGTAGACTTAGACACTTGTTTCTTCTGTAAATTTCTCTTACCTTTTGAAGATTAGACTCTAAGTGTAGTGGAGTTCTCTGTTGAAGATGATTCACCTTTTTCAAAGTTAGGAGTATCAAAAATTACTTTTGTTTTCTCCTTCTTTTGTTGTAAAGTTGGTGAATTTTCAGATGATTTTATTGAATCTGTAGAAATTCTTTGCAGAGTTTTAACATGTTCTTTTTGACCATCTGATTGTTTGTTATGTAAAGGTTTTACAAAATCATCAATTTTAACAAACATTTCCTCTAAGGAATTGAAGTCAGAGTTCATAAACAGATCAAAATCTTTTTCTGAATTGATAGAATCTAGAGAAGTTGAAGATGATGGATCAGACTACTTTTTGTTCTTAGGCTGATTTTGTAACTTTTGTTCCATAGTTTTAAGTTCAACCTTGAGAGATCTATTTTCTGTCTCAAAATTTTTAATTTTCAATTCTAGATCCAAATTTATCTTTTCTAGAATTGAAGATGGCAGATATAACTTTTGAGATTGAGTAGGTGATTCAGACAAATCCTTTTTAGAATATGTTTGAATGTACTCTTCTTTAATATCAATATTATTGCTTGCTTCATTTATTCTGTTATAATCAACATAATTTTGCATTTTGTCTGATCGTAATCTTTTTGTTTCTTCACTAGATTCTAGTTCATCAGATGTTTTCATAAACGTCATTTTTAATCCTAAGTTCATGTATCTGACATCATATAACGTTGGTGAACTAGATATTGCCTTTGTCAAATACTTTGGATTTTCCCAACCAATACCAGATTTAGAATTATAAAATTCTGTGTCTTTTGGTTGATTTAAATAAATGGTTTGATCTGTTTGCCCTCTTTTGATAAATTCATCTTCCATCTTCTTTATTTTCTCATAAAGTTTAGTTCGTTATTCAAAAATAGCATGATATTTTACAGAAAAATTTGAAGCTTCTAATTCTGCTATTCTCAGTCTTTCTTGTAGGTCAGATATATTATGATTAAGATCTAGTATTTTGCTCTGAAGTTCTTTTTCTTTATCTTGTAAATCTGAAACTGCCGTAAGGCTAATGCTTTATCTTTGGAGAGATCTAAAACTAAGTTATGTTCATTACGAAGCTTGTTTTCCAAAGAGTGAGCATTTTTCTTTTCAGCCTTTAATAATTTCTCAAACTTTCTAAGCATAAAGGCCATATGAGTTAATTTCTCTTCTAGCACACAAGATTCATCAATATCAGAGTCAGAGTTAGAATGTACCTCCGGCTTGTCTGAACCATCTGATCTGTCTGACTCTGAATCTTCATTATCCTCAACAACAGTTTTTCCAGTTGCCATCAACGCAACTTCTTCTGTCTCTTCCTCCTCAGATTCTCGTTTTTCTTCATCCTCTTCATCTGTTAAACCAACCCATACTTCATCCTCAGCTATCATGGCTGATTCACTTAATTCTGACTCATTGAGAACCTCCGATTTCAGGCAAATATGAGCATCCTCATCTAGAATATCTTCATCTTCAGATAACTGCAGCCAGTGGTCATCCTCCGCCATAAGAGCTTTTCCAGACTCCTTTTCTTTGGCTTAGAGAGCCTTTCTTGTATAGTAGTCAGAGTTTTTGACTACTGGAAGTCTACATTCATGGGCATAATGACCTGGTTTTCCACAGTTATAACATTTTTGCTCTGAATCTTTCTTTGCTGACTTGTCTGATTTTTCATATTTGTCAGCCTTTCTTCCACTGCTTTCTCTAGATTTTTCATATTTGTCTTTCTTCTCAATTTTTCTCGAGCCAGTCTTGTAGCGCATCTTATTGTTGGTTGGCTTTCTGTAGAATTTCTTATGAAACGCTTTGGTTAGCAGTGCCATCTGCCTTTTCATTTCTTCAATCTCAGAATCTCCAAATGATTCGGAGGATTCTGATTCGGAAGAGGTACTGCTGACTACCGCTCTTTTTCTCCTTTTTCAATTTATATTTGTACTTCTTTTCTGCCAGTAGAGCCAATGGGTCAGCAGTTTCTTTCTCGGCTTTCTTCTTTCCTGATAATGTCACACCCTGCTACCCCGGTTGGCAGCGAGGCGTGACGAGTGCGGAAGCGTAACCATAATCATAATGAACGACCACTATATGGACGTTTTTAAAATACATCATTGAAACTTGAAAATATAGCAATGTTTTACATAGACTGATATGAGTAAAGGAGTTCGCAAAATACAGAGATTTAATTACATAATTAAAATATCCAAAATAATGCAGTTAAATCTCCGTTAATTTGAATATGCATGCGACTCCATGGATGCAGAAGCTTGAAAGTAAAATACGTCCGAGGCATACTTGCCTTAATTACCTGAAAATACATGCTAAAATACGTCAACAAAAATTGTTGGTGAGCTCATAGGTTTACGCGAAAAGACCAGTTGTATGGACATTATCAGATGAGTTGAATTTATAAAATCATAAATTCCGTGTATGTATTACATAAACCATCATGCAACCGAAACTTAATTAGACTGAGTTTGTCCTGTGCAGTATTCCCATACGTAATACCGTGTGTTGAATATATATGCACTCGCTGTTAGCCGACCCGAGCTAACCCGAATGGGGGACATGACTCCCGATAGATCTATCCACAATATATTCGCGCTTACAAATAAATGCAATTAACGGTTCATGATATAAGGGCTGATGGAACCACATGTAATACATATAAGAAATATACAGTTTTGATGTCCATATGAAAATAGTGCATGTATTTCCACCCCAATAGATAGTGAAAATAGGGGCTATGAAGACTCACCGAACTTGTGATGGCAAAATATGCGCAAAAATGCAAGTTTGCGTTGTTTGATGGGTGATGAAACCGAAGATGTTTAACCGAGTCCTAAATGATAATAAGGACTTAATATTACTAATATATGATAATATGTATATTTATAGATTTTTATGTCTTAAATCACCCAACATTACAAGTTTATAAATAAGATTTGCTTAAAACGTCAAGTTTATATATATATATATATATATATATATATATATATAATTTTCCAGCTTTTTCGGAGGTTTTTCGGCCTACTTTGAGGCTGTTTTTGACCAAGGTCCAAAATTTTTTAGACTTTGGTTTTCTAGGACATTAAACTACTATATACAAAGGATTTTTAGAATCAAGAACGGCCATTTTTCGAGTTGTTTAGGTTGGTGAAAAAGCTCGTTAAAAACGCTATGTTGGCCATTTTTGAGCTGTCAAATTTTCGGTTTCTCAAATAATTTCTGGAGGTCTTAAACTTCAAAATAAATTATGAAAAATTACAGATCTATAGTTAAGACATAGATCTAACTTTTGAGACAAGAATCAACTCATTTCGTTGAGTTATGAATTAGTTATGATTTTCAAAGTCGATATAAATTTTCTGCCAAAAATCCGTAGTTTATAAACTTAAAACAACTTATGATTCTTGTTGTTTATTCAAAGACTACTTGTATAAAAGTTATAAAAGTTATATAACACACATATAACACATGTTTTCATAATATTAACATGTTTATAATGTGTTCATATATTCATATGCACATTTAAAGAAACAACTTAAAAATAAAAACTAGAAACTTATAAACTTGAGTTATTATGTAACTTGTTGTTGTTGGTGATTATATATATTATGCAAGACTTATATAAACATAAATGTATGATGAAATAAGTTAGTATTTACTTACTTTGATGTATTTGGAAGATGATTTTGAGTAGAAATTGAAATTCTTGCAAGGTATGCACCAAAACTCTTGAAGAACACCAAGAACACTTGAAGAACACTTGAATGAAGAATTTTTGTGGTGTGTGTGTGTATAAATCCGGTTTTTAGAGAATAAAAGGAGAGGTTTTTGTTGTTTGAAGTATGGAAAAGAAGTGACAAATGAGGTCTTATTTATAGGCAAAGTGTTTGGTCTTTCAAATGATGAAAAGCATGGGAGACAAAAGTTGTGTGCACTTTTAAACAAAATGATGGTGTTTAAAGTAATATTAAAAAAATAAAAGTCAACTTCTAATACACACATGCCTATATGGCTGGCCATGGATGTATTATACATGTATTTATATATATTTTTTTTGTATAAAAGTATTTAGAAATGTATTCTTGTATTTCCCTTTTCTTGTAAATTCATAAATACTTTTGGATGCATTGTCTTAATGAATTGTTTTAGTCTTGCATAATTAATGTTAAGTAATTGTATTAGTGTATGATTAGTGTCACTAATCATAATTTAATTATATACTTAGTTGAATTAATCTCTCATATCGTAAATCGATCGGATTAATTGATTTCCCGATTCATCGCACCGATGAATTTGATTCGAATTGAGTTGAATTTCTTCATGAACCTTGTTAATCACTTTGGTTAATTTCTAATGACCACTGATTAGGTTATAATTGGCCATTAAATACTAATTAGGTCGTCGTTGCTAACCTGGTTCAATGTTGGATGTTACAGATAATTTCCTCAACACAACCTCTTGGTAGTTATTGAGGTTCTCAAATATCATATGAGAATCCATTTCTTCAATTTCCTTTGTCTGCTGGATAATCATGGCATATTTCTCCCATTCAGGGTTTAGAACGTTTAAGAACTTGACATTTATGTCCAGATTGGACTTTGTCACTCCATTTCTTTTCATTTCACTTACCAAACTCACAAACCTCAAGTAAGTGTTTTCAAGTAGTTCTCCTTCACGAGCTCTAAAATTTTCAAATGTCATCAGGCTGTTTCTAGCTCTGTTTGTTGCAGCTCTATCGGATCCCCTCATAAGTTTACACACTTCATCCCATATGGATTTGGCAGTTTTTGTGTTTGTGAGACATGTGTAAATATCATTGGGGATTGAGATCAGTAGTAATTTCCTGGCAGTTTTATCCCCTAGTTTTCTTTTCTTTTGAGCCTCAGTCAGGTTGGTAACCTCGACTGTCCTTGGTGGAATCGGGGGATTACCGGTAGGTACTCCAGGGATTGTTTCCATTAATGTGGCTGGTCCTTCTGTTAAGGATTTCAACATCTCTTCTGACAGATCATGAAAGCTTATGAATTCTAGAAACCTCTCCCTCCATTGGACGTACTCTCCCCTGTAAAGAATTGGGGGTTTGGTTTCTGATCCCATTGCTAGAGCGTCTTTAGACATTGTGATTGATATTTTGGAAACTGTCCAAGATCGAATGAACTTTGATTGAAATTGAAATTGTTGAACAACAGTTGAAAGTTGATCAACCTTTATAAGAATGATTATTGAAACTTTATTGAATCAACTTGAATCTACAACAAAGTAACTTGTTAGAAGAAATGATCAACTCGAATTAAACACTGATGAAACTCGAATGATGATGTGTAAAACTCGAATGATGTTTGGTGAAACTCGAATAAGGCTATGTAAAACTCAAATGAGCTTTGTATAAATCTCGAATTAGCCTTAGTGAAACTCGAATTAGTTTGAGAAACTTGAATGTTAGAGTGAAACTCGAATTACTCTTATGTGAAACTCGAATTGGTCCATTGTAAAACTCGAATGAAATTCGAATTTACTTGTGTTAAACTCGAATGTAATTGAGAGTAATCTCGAATTGACTAAGATCCAACTCGATTGATTAATCAAGTCAACTCGAATCAACTAAGATCCAACTCGATTGATTAATCAATAATCAAGTCAACTCGAATCAAATTAGATCCAATTCGATTGATTAACAGTTTCAACTCGATTCACTTGTTTGTCAACTCGATTGACAAGGGCATTCAACTCGAATTGCACATAAGCCATGTGTATTTCGAGTTTTTTAGCTTTTCAGACTATTCAAGTCTGAAATTCAAATTAATCCGAAAAATTTAGCCATTTTCACTCAAATTGAAATCGAAGGTGATGATTTTGATTACAAACACTTTTTGTGAAACACTTTTGTCCAAAAATAGATCTAGACTTGACTTTTTCAATAGAACAGTGAAAAACTTTTGAGTTTTTCAAAATTTTACAAAAATCTCTAGATCTTTTGCTGTGTTTTATGAATCAAATCAAGTTTATAGTCAATTTAATCGACTACTGATCCTATTCCTTCGATCCAAATTTCACAGTTTATGATCAACAGATTAAAGAACCCTTGATGATTTTAGGGTTTTCGAAAAAAAAGAAAAAAAAATTAAGAACAATTCGTGAATTTCAATTTCATATTCAAAGTTTCACCCCTAGAAGCTCTGATACCAATTGTGAATTACAGTTTCTTATCAATCAGACAACAATTCAATATCGAGAACAATAATAGAAATCAAAACTAACCGAATGATTATATTCCCAAAATGTCGATTACAAAATGATGAGATGGATCTTCAATGTCAGTAACCGTTTTCTTCCTGAATTCTATGCGTGCAAAAGTAAATTGTCAGATAACTTCCTATTTTGAAAGTCAAACTTTCTATTTATACACATTTACACAACTATTCACTATTTACAAAATAAACCCTTTACTTTGCATTCCATCAACTAAAATGTATTCCAACAAGATTGCATGTTATTCTACGTAGATTGCATGCCATTCTACGTAGATTGAATGTCATTTTACGTAGATTGAATATCATTCTACGTAGAATGCATGACATTCTACGTAGATTGTACATATAATATGTTCGTCGATACTCTACATAGAATATGACAGATTCAGTTTTCATGTTTTATAATGAATATTATTTGTAAGGTATTAGATTTATAATGATTATAATACTTATTGGATGTTTTACATGATAATCTACGTAGATTAAATGATAATCTAAATAGAATATAATAGAAGACTACTTGTAAAAGGTCACACATAGTATATGTAGAATGTTATGTTTCTTATATATTTCATATATTTTTATGTTTTTTATACATTTCTATATCTTTTTATGTATATTAACATTATTATTCAATGTCTTTTTGGTATATTTTATATCAGTTGCATACCAAGTGTTTAATAAAATGTCTAAATGAAATCTTTTTTTTTTTGTTTCAATGTGTTTTTGATATATTTTATCAGGTAATCTACGTAAAATATATGATATTTGACATTCTACACGACATTCTACGTAGATTGTACGTAGTATATGTTCGTTAACATATTCTATATAGAAAAAAAATATTCTATATAGACATATAATATTTCTATATAAAATACGTTATTTTTTTAGCAATTAAATAATTTTCTATATAGAAAAAATAATTTTTTTTTATAAAAAACGTTATTTTACTTTAAAAATCAATTATAATGAAAGAAAAATAAAATGAAAATGAAA
>JAANYP010003355.1:0-10933 GCA_020465985.1 Centrapalus pauciflorus | reverse complement strand
GGATTCAATTTGATGTATTTTGACTAATTAAGTGGAAAATTTATATTTAAAGTTGAATTTGGGTGATTATTATGTATTTGGATATTTAGCAAAGTTTGTTGTTATTTTTAAGAAAATTGAACTCAGAAACAATTTTATGGATTATTATGAATTTAAAAGTTAATTATGATAAATCTAAGATTAAATCAGTATTTTATGGAACCGGTTAAGTCGAGGGGAGAAATGTGCAAAATGGTGAAAATTGGAATAAAAGAGCAAAAGGGCTTCATTTTCACCATCTCTCTCTCTCTCTAGACTCTCTCTCTAGAATTCTCTCTCTACATCTCTCTAAGATAAATCACAAACCGACCGTCGGATTTTCGAGAATTATACGTCATCGGAAAGATATCGAGGAGTACAACAACAATCTACAAACGGATTTCAGATTTCATACGAATTGAGGTAAGAATCGAACCTTTTTAAGTTATGGTTTTGGTTTTGAAGAACAGGAATCTCGAATCTATCATTTTATGCAAATTTAAGTTTGTTTTGCTTGAAATGTTGCTGGATTATGATACTATATGCATAGTATAATCGAATATATGCATCATACATGATATAACACTGATTTTAGGCCTTAGAAATGAAGGATTTAAGTTGAAATGATGAACAGACTCGAATATGTCAAGAACAGAGTCGAAATGTAAGAACAGACTCGAGTTTGGTGCTAGATTCGAAGTTGTACTATTAGATTCTAAGGGGGAGGCTTCGAATCTGACATCAGATTCGAAGATGAATTCGAATCTGATGGGGGGGTTCGAATCTGTGCTAAGGGTTCGAATCTGATGTGTAAAATTCGAATCTGATGCTTGATTTCGAATCTAACCCATTAAATTCGAGTTTAATGCCTAAAATTAAGAATACTACTCCCTAGACTTGTGTATTTTGAATGAAACTCATAAACAACACATAAAATGTCATGAGTTATATAAAGGTCAATATATGAACATGAAATGGGTTCAAACTTAGTTGTAATTCGAATTTGGATATAGACCCGAAACGGGGGAAAATATCGTCAAATTTACGAAACTTGATTATTATGGAATTAAATGGATAATGATACGAGGAATTGTTGTAATTGATAATAACAGGTCCCTTGTGGTGTTGTTTAACCCACAGTGGGGTACTTGGTGGATCCGGTTGAAAGCCCGAAGAGAAATAAAATTGGTTAAAGATAAATACGCACCCACTGTGAGTACAGTAGATTTCGCATGATTATATCTGTTTTATGTTAAGCTTTGCCTGCTGAGACCTGTTGTTTCATTTGTTTGGTTGGAATTCTACTAACTTGCGTAGATTTAGATGCACATTCTTTCTTGTTGCATGTCCGTTCGATTGTTGTGCATCTAGTGATGGACCGGTGGGTCGCATCGTTAACTCTGATGTTACTGTGCTATATGACGCTGGAGCTGATCCCTCCAGGTCCGGTAGGCAGTATGTCATCCCCGATCGTTCGTTTGTCTCAGATGGTATGTGTAAATGCCGAGCTTTGGGCTCGAAGGGGCTGCGGCTCTGGTCCGTACTTGGTGTACGAAGAGAGTATACGACGTTTGTCGTCGGGATTACTCTTGGGCTTCATAAAGACTTATAAAATGTGCAATCTTTGTATTCACTAAGCATTCACTTACGTTTTAGTGGTTGTATTTTTTACAGGCAAAGGAAAATCTACTGCTGGACCTTCTAGTTAGGCCGATTTGGAAGATTTGGAAGATATCTGCTATTTAATCGGTAATTATATTGTGGGACAAATGTTGTAATATATTCTGGATGATTGTAATAAATGTATGGGTGTGTAGACCTAGACTTGGTACCTGATAGCACCGTAGGGTGTTTAACACTTGTTGCACTACGTATTTATGTTTTAAAATGCTTCCGCACTTAATTTAGGTTATCAGATCATTATGTTAATGTATGTGGGTGATTAATCCTGGGTGTATTGTAATTGGTGGTTGTTGTGGCAAGAGTGTCACACGAGATGGTATCAGAGCAGTAGTTTGAGATTCAAGTGTCCGTGAGGTCTTGATCTCAAACATTAGGTGATGATATGTAGTGATGCTAAGTAATGATCTGAACTAAGATAGGTTATGATCTAGTAATTATAAGAAATTGACTATCATACGGGACAAATGAATGGTGTCTTTAAATTTATGACATGTTACTAAACAAGTTATATGTTTATATTTTCAGAACATGTCTGGAGGAATGACACCTGAGGAAGCCAGAGAGATGATGCTAGCCATGATGGCTGAGCAGAATCGAATGATTCAAGAACAGTTTCGGGCTCGAGATGAGGCCGATTCTAAAAGAAGAGAGGAAAAGAGAAAGAACAAGGAGAAGGAAGGGGGTAACAATGAGGAACAAGATGACAACACTGGGTCATCTAACAAACCCCGAGGTTGTCGTTTTAAGGACTTTAAAGGAAATGGGGCTGTGGAGGTTAATGGACTAGGAGATGCTGTTGCCGCGCTGGAATGGATAACAGCAACTGAACGAACATTCCGAATCAGCGACTGTGCTGAGAAGGACATGGTTCGCTATGCTACTGCTATGTTCACTAATGACGCAATTATGTGGTGGAATGCCATGGTGAACGCTTTGACATTGGAGAAGATTTCTGTTATGACTTGGGCTGAGTTCAAGGATCTGTTCACTCAGCAGTACTGTCCGGTTGATGAGCGCCGGAGGTTGGAAGCAAAGTTCATGGCACTGGTACAAGGGACTAAGACGGTGTCCCAATATGCTGTGGAGTTCACGAGGTTAAGTCTGTTCGCACCTCATCAGGTGGACACTGAAGAGAGGAAAGTGACCAGGTTCGAGGCTGGTCTTGACATTGAAATAAGGAGGGTTATGAGCAACGTCCGCTACCCTACATTTGCTGGCTTACTTGAGGCTGCCAGAAATGTAGAGCAGATTCTGATCATGTCAGGCTACTCTGTTGGGTCTGCTGCTGCTTCCACCAATCCGACACAGCCGTCACCGCCGAAGCGCCAAAGGGAGGGAGGATATTCTGGTTCTTCCCGGTCTTCACAGTACTCACCTCAACCGTCGTATCGCCGACAATCTGGTTCATCTGATCGCGGTCGTGCGCGTGCATACTCCATCAACACTGAGCCGCAGTATTGCAATAAATGTCATCTGGAGCACTTTGGCAAATGCACTAACGGACGTGCTTGTTTTTGCTGTGGGGAGCTGGGCCATTTTCAGAATGACTGCCCAAGGAAGGGTGATGCTTGCTATAAGTGTGGGGTGTGGGGTCACTATAGCAGGAATTGTAGAAAGAATGCTCCAACGGCTGCTGTCCCATCATCAACACGCTCGTCTGGAGGTTCGAGTGGTGGTTCAGTTAACCGCCGGGGTCAGTCTCAAAGGGCACCTGCTCGTGCTTTCCAGATAACTGCAGAGGAGGCAAGGGAAAATCCGGAGGTCGTCACGGGTACGTTCATAGTTAATTCTATGCCTGCACGAGTTTTATTTGATTCGGGTGCCAATAGGTCGTTTGTTTCTACTATGTTTGCACAAAGAATTGCCATGCCACTATCTAGATTATCTGCTGTTCTTGATATAGAAACTGCTAGCAACACTTTAGTAAAAGTAGATCATGTCTACCGTAACTGCACGTTAGTAATTGAAGATGTAGTCTTCAATTTGGACTTGATACCGATAGAATTCAGTGAGTTTGATGTCATAGTCGGGATGGACTGGTTGATCGAGAATGAAGCCCACATAGTGTGTAAGAGCCGAATGATAAAGATAACTACCCCGGAGGGGCGTGAGATATGTATATATGGGGATAAGAGAAGCGGGGATCTGTGTTTGCTTACTATTGCAAAAGCTCGAAAGCTTGTTGCAAAGGGATGTGATGCGTACTTAGCATATGCGATTGATGCTAAGGCAGAGAAGAGAACTTTGGCCGATGTGCCGGTTGTTTCACAATTCCCGGATGTGTTTCCGGAAGACTTGTCTGGCGTGCCGCCTGAGAGACAAGTTGAGTTTAGGATTGACTTGATCCCCGGAGCTGCACCGGTAGCTCGTTCTCCTTATCGTCTTGCCCCAACCGAGATGAAGGAAATGATGACACAACTGCAAGAATTGTTGGATAAGGGCTTCATTCGGCCGAGTTCATCGCCATGGGGAGCTCCGGTATTGTTTGTAAAGAAGAAGGACGGCACGATGAGGATGTGCATAGATTATCGGGAACTGAATAAGTTGACGATTAAGAACAAGTATCCTTTACCGAGGATAGACGACTTGTTTGATCAGTTACATGGGGCTAGTGTATTTTCTAAGATTGATCTTAGATCGGGGTACCATCAACTGAAAGTTCGAGAAGAGGATGTGCCTAAGACAGCATTTAGGACACGTTATGGGCATTACGAGTTCTTGGTTATGCCTTTTGGGTTAACCAATGCCCCGGCTGTCTTTATGGACTTGATGAATAGGGTTTGTAGACCGATGTTGGATAAGTCGGTGATAGTGTTTATTGATGATATACTGGTATATTCTAAGTCTGAAGCAGAACATGCTGAACATCTGAGAGAACTGTTGGAGTTGTTAAGAAAAGAAAGGTTGTACGCCAAGTTCTCAAAGTGCGAGTTTTGGCTACAACAGATACAGTTTCTAGGACATGTTATATCTGGAGCTGGGATTTCGGTTGATCCAGCTAAAGTTGAAGCAATAAAGAACTGGGAGCCGCCGTGTTCAGCTACTGAGGTTAGAAGTTTCCTGGGGTTGGCAGGATACTATCGGAGATTTATCAAAGATTTTTCTAAGGTTGCAGTTCCTTTGACTGCTTTAACAAAGAAGAATGCACCTTTTGTTTGGGAGACCGTGCAGCAAGAGGCGTTTGAAGTTTTGAAGAAAACTTTGAGTGAGGCACCGATACTTGCCTTACCTGAGGGCAATGATGACTTTGTGGTGTATACCGATGCTTCGAGGTTAGGGTTAGGCGCTGTATTGATGCAGCGTGGGAAGGTTATAGCGTATGCTTCAAGACAGTTGAAGCAGCATGAGAAGAATTATTCGACTCATGATCTCGAGTTGACTGCAGTAACGTTTGCATTGAAATTATGGAGGCACTACCTGTACGGTACTAAGTGTCAACTTTATACGGACCATAAGAGCTTGAAGTATATCTTTAGCCAGAAGGAACTTAATATGAGACAACGTAGGTCTATGGAGCTTATTAAAGACTACGATTGTGAGATACTGTACCATCCCGGAAAGGCTAATGTAGTAGCCGATGCCTTGAGCCGGAAAGCGTATGCTAAGGATTTCTGTTATGTGATGACTTCTACAATGTTGACCTCCACGATAATTGATGATGTCAAGGCTGCTCAGAAAGAAGCCTTGAAAGAGGAGAATATTGGAGCTGAGGATGTTAGGATACATTTAAAGAATATGGAAACGAGCGAGTCTGGTATAAAAGGTGTGTACGGAAGAATTTGGGTGCCGAAATATGGTGGTATGAGAAATGTGATCGTTGAGGAGGCACATCAATCTAAGTTTTCTGTACATCCCGGGAGCACAAAGATGTACAACGACTTAAAGGCAGACTTTTGGTGGCCGGGATTGAAAAAGGACATAGGGCAGTATGTTGAACGATGTAGGACTTGCCGGTTGGTAAAGGCTGAGCATCAACAACCTTATGGCAGTCTGCAACCGCTTCCCATTCCGGAATGGAAGTGGGAGCACATTACAATGGATTTTGTTACAAAACTGCCAAAGACTAAGCGACAGCATGATGCAGTTTGGGTGATAGTCGATAGATTAACTAAGTCGGCTCATTTTATACCAATTAGAGAAAGTTACTCACTTGAAAGATTGGCTCAAATTTACATGAACGAGATAGTTTCTAGGCATGGAGTGCCTAAGTCCATAGTGTCGGATAGAGATAGCCGATTTACTTCAAATTTTTGGTCGGCACTACAAGAAGGGTTAGGGACAAGGATAGCAATGAGTACAGCTTACCGCCCGCAAACTGATGGTCAGAGTGAGCGGACCATCTTAACGCTTGAAGACATGATGAGATCGTGTGTGTTAGATCTCGGTGGCAATTGGGACGATCATCTGCCACTCATAGAGTTTTCGTATAACAACAGTTACCACGCTACGATCAAGAAAGCTCCGTTCGAGGCTTTGTATGGAAGGAAATGTAGGACTCCTACATGTTGGAGAGAAACGGGTGAAACACCAATCGCTGGGCCGGCCTTGCTTCAGGAAACAAACGAGAAGATACAGTTGATTAGGCAGAACATGAAGGCGGCCCAGGATCGTCAGAAAAGCTACTATGATCGGAGGCACAAGCCGATCAATTTTGAAGTGAATGACTGGGTCTATTTGAAAGTATCACCCATGAGGGGTGTTACTCGTTTTGTTAAGAGGGGCAAATTGGCTCCGAGATTCGTCGGACCATTTAAGATAATCGAAAAAGTGGGGAATCAGTCATACCGTTTGGAATTGCCTGAAGAGATGTCGGGCATACATCCGGTATTTCACGTTGGGAATCTTCGAAAATCGTTTAACACTGGAAACGAGGATTGGGCCGACCATACTGAACTGCAGGTTGATGAAAGGCTCCGATATGTTGAAGAGCCGGAGTGTGTGTTAGACACTAAGATGAAGAAATTGAGAAGTAAGGAGATAGAAATGGTGCTTGTACGTTGGAAGCATCATAAAGGAGCAAATCACACCTGGGAAACTAAGTCAGAAATGTTAAGAAAATATCCGAAACTGTTTGAGTCCGAGTAACTTCGAGGACGAAGTTGAGCGTGGTGGAGCCCATGCTGTAACATCCACGGATTCAATTTGATGTATTTTGACTAATTAAGTGGAAAATTTATAATTAAAGTTAAAATTTAAGCAATTATTATGTATTTGGGTTATTTAGAAGTTTGTTGCTATTTTAAGAGAAATTTGAACACGGAATCATTTTATGGAGTATTATGAATATTAAAAGTTAATTATGATAATTCTAAGATTAAATCAGTATGTTATGGAACCGGTTAAGTCGAGGGGAGAAATGTGCAAAATGGTGAAAATTGGAATAAAAGAGCAAAAGGGCTTCATTTTCACCATCTCTCTCTCTCTAGACTCTCTCTCTAGAATTCTCTCTCTACATCTCTCTAAGATAAATCACAAACCGACCGTCGGATTTTCGAGAATTATACGTCATCGGAAAGATATCGAGGAGTACAACAACAATCTACAAACGGATTTCAGATTTCATACGAATTGAGGTAAGAATCGAACCTTTTAAGTTATGGTTTTGGTTTTGAAGAACAGGAATCTCGAATCTATCATTTTATGCAAATTTAAGTTTGTTTTGCTTGAAATGTTGCTGGATTATGATACTATATGCATAGTAGAATCGAATATATGCATCATACATGATATAACACTGATTTTAGGCCTTAGAAATGAAGGATTTAAGTTGAAATGATGAACAGACTCGAATATGTCAAGAACAGAGTCGAAATGTAAGAACAGACTCGAGTTTGGTGCTAGATTCGAAGTTGTACTATTAGATTCTAAGGGGGAGGCTTCGAATCTGACATTAGATTCGAAGATGAATTCGAATCTGATGGGGGGGTTCGAATCTGTGCTAAGGGTTCGAATCTGATGTGTAAAATTCGAATCTGATGCTTGATTTCGAATCTAACCCATTAAATTCGAGTTTAATGCCTAAAATTAAGAATACTACTCCCTAGACTTGTGTATTTTGAATGAAACTCATAAACAACACATAAAATGTCATGAGTTATATAAAGGTCAGTATATGAACATGAAATGGGTACAAACTTAGTTGTAATTCGAATTTGGATATAGACCCGAAACGGGGGAAAATATCGTCAAATTTACGAAACTTGATTATTATGGAATTAAATGGATAATGATACGAGGAATTGTTGTAATTGATAATAACAGGTCCCTTGTGGTGTTGTTTAACCCACAGTGGGGTACTTGGTGGATCCGGTTGAAAGCCCGAAGAGAAATAATATCAGTTTAAAGATAATACGCACCCACTGTGAGTACAGTAGATTTCGCATGATTATATCTGTTTTATGTTAAGCTTTGCCTGCTGAGACCTGTTGTTTCATTTGTTTGGTTGGAATTCTACTAACTTGCGTAGATTTAGATGCACATTCTTTCTTGTTGCATGTCCGTTCGATTGTTGTGCATCTAGTGATGGACCGGTGGGTCACATCGTTAACTCTGATGTTACTGTGCTATATGACGCTGGAGCTGATCCCTCCAGGTCCGGTAGGCAGTATGTCATCCCCGATCGTTCGTTTGTCTCAGATGGTATGTGTAATGCCGAGCTTTGGGCTCGAAGGGGCTGCGGCTCTGGTCCGTACTTGGTGTACGAAGAGAGTATACGACGTTTGTCGTCGGGGTTACTCTTGGGCTTCATAAATATTTATAATATGCGCAATCTTTGTATTCACTAAGCATTCGCTTACGTTTTAGTTGTTGTATTTTTACAGGAAAGGGGAAATCTACGGCTGGACCTTCTAGTTAGGTCGATTTGGAAGATTTGGAAGATATCTGCTATTTAATCGGTAATTATATTGTGGGACAAATGTTGTAATATATTCTGGATGATTGTAATAAATGTATGGGTGTGTAGACCTAGACTTGGTACCTGATAGCACCGTAGGGTGTTTAACACTTGTTGCACTACGTATTTATGTTTTAAAATGCTTCCGCACTTAATTTAGGTTATCAGATCATTATGTTAATGTATGTGGGTGATTAATCCTGGGTGTATTGTAATTGGTGGTTGTTGTGGCAAGAGTGTCACATATTATTACCCTCAATGTTTCACAAGTAGGACTGTAAGAGAAAAATCACCAGGATCAAACATATAAACACACAAAACATGAAGTCGGTCTATACAATGATCAATTTTATTAAATACAACTTATACAAACGATACGTTCCACTATTGACTATTAAGAAGGTGTTTACAATAACATAAATAATTAACTTAAAGTGTTTGGACCGCATTTATTAATAAGTGGTTATTTGTGTTTAGATTTAATCGTACGACACTTTTCCATAAGTTAAAAATATAGTTTATTTGCTTGATAAGTGACTATTTGATAATTTTACAAGTTAAAATGCGAAGCCAAACATTTTAAAAATTGATTGTTTGATAATTGTGATAACAAACAGGAAAAAGCGAACCAAACACTAAATTTTCGGTAGCACTTTTTGTTTTTTTATTTTGAAAGGCAAAAAGATAACTAGCAAAGAGTTTCGGCATTGTCATCACCCCAAAGCTAGAAACCCAATGATATTATTAAAAATAAATCAGATTACAAGAAGAGAAGGCCTCCAAGATGGAGAACACCAAAAACCAACTACCTCACAAGGAGGATAAATACAATATATAACCCACCTCACAAAAGAAACACAGATTAACAACTGGAAAACGGTACCCGAATACACCATCAATCCCAAGGGACGTTTTATCGATGACTTTCGATTTTTAAACCAAAGACTAGTAAGTCGTCGTACTCCCGTGAAAAGATCTTCAGCTGTGACTTTCTCAATCTCATTATCTGTAGCACTTTTTGTTACAACTATTATCTTATTATTAGTTGTTAAAATGATGTAACACTTTTTTAAATGTTAATCCAAACACCCCATAAGTCCACTTCTCTACACTACTTGCTTAATAGTACATAAATAGCACAAAAATGAGTGTTTAATACCTAAATAATTAAAATTTGAATCTTTATTGTGCTGGTATATTCAGGGTCCTTTACGGCTTTAGTTTTTGTTAGGAAATGCTATCCTCCTCATCTCAAAGCTTGGTTGATTTCTAGATTTCAACTATAAGTATTGTTGTTCATGTTCGTTTAAGTTGATGATCTATTAACAATTAAAGCGTGAAATAGTCATATAAGATAAGATGAAACAAACATCTTGATGGAAATAAAACTAGTTAAATATTTAAATATCTTGCGGAAAAGTAGGAATTTCAATTCGAAGAAATTTCATGGAGAGAAATGTGATGAATTGCACCATTTGTTTTAGTTCTATTTTTGAATTGATATAAAAGGTGAATCACACAAAATTATAAATATTACTTTTACCAATATCCACAAAGGTCTTATTGGACCGAAGTTAGTTATGGGTTTGCGTCATCTGGCCTATTCTTCGTCCTCAAAGTCCATAACTTCCATGGGACCAAAAGCCCACAAATAATTTAGTATTTAGAAAAGTTATATATGAGTATTTGATAATTTATATTCTTTTGTAATTTAATTATTAGATGTATTGTTTTAGGCTTTTTTTTTTTTGGCCAACGGTTTAGATGGTTAAAGTTTAAAACATAGTCACAAATAAATTGGTAAAAATGAATTACGTGTTCCGAAAGCCTGGTGTGTTTAGTAATAAGCTTTTGGGTCATATAGCTCATTTTTTTAAAGGTGACTTAATTTCTATTTGTATTTGTTACGATTTGGAACGATCTGTATGTTTTTTTATTTCAATAAAATTACTTTATAAAAGAAACAAGGGTGCTCCAAGATGTTTAAAAGTGTCTTTAGTTGCTTACAATTTTATGACTGAAATAGTTAGATTGGTATTTTTATGATATAATTTTAATGTGCAATCAATTAATATATTATTTATTTATAAATCAAAAAAATATTGACAAAATTTTGCGAGATGAATTCAGCATTATTTATATTAAGAAATTATATTTTATTTAATCTACACCTTCCATCATGCCTGGCTTGTGGTATTTTACAATATTTCTTAATAAAAACCATGATTTTGTTTTTTTTAATCAACATTTACGATGATGACAAATAAATAAACAATTAATCTTTTATTTGATACCGTTTTAGAAGAGAATCCTACAAGATGACAGTTAGTAACGTAG
>JAANYP010003353.1:0-24786 GCA_020465985.1 Centrapalus pauciflorus | reverse complement strand
CACCCTTTTTCAAATAACCTTTTGTCTTTATGTTACAGAACAGTGTGGGCAGGCTGAGCAGTTCTGTTTTCCACTTTGTCTTCGACTTTGTAAACTGATCTTGTAGCCAAAGACAATACATGATGACTTGGAAACATATTCCATAAAGTGTTTAGCCTGTTCACAAAGAACAGGTTCTGTTCACAAAGAACAGAACACTTGAAAATTGCCCAAGCTGCTCAACAGTGTAGAGCAGCGTAGACAGTTTATGTCCAGCCTGTTCAGCAGACAGAGCAGCTTGGACAAACTGTCTTAGTTGCAACACATGCAACATATAGAACAGCTTTAGACTGATATTGCAAATCATTTTCAGGTTTCAATAAGGCATATAACAGGCCTTAAATTCAACCTTCAAATGCATCAACAGGTTTGATTATAAATCTCCCCCTCAGATGTAGAACAGGTTTGACTGAGGCCTTTTTGTGCCTAACAACTGTCATGGAATGTTAGTAGACTGTCAAGAGTTTGACATAGCATAGAGATTGCTGCAACATTCATTGGTACTTAATGGAGATTTAAGTATAGGGCACTCGCACTTGGAAAGATACTTCATGGATCAAATCATAAGTATTTCCAAGATGATAATATCCTCTATTCTTCAGACGGAGATACATTGAAGTTGCAGTTTTCTAGTCCGTCATACCATAGTGCATTTAAACGTTGTGCGTAATTGCAAGTTATAAGGGATGTATCTAGTTACGATGTTATTAGTTAGCTAGCGCTGTGTATGCAAAGATTATTCGTTCCTTTTGCCTATATGGAAAAGCGATATCTATGGGCCCTCTGATGATTAAACGTTGACTCTAGAGTGTCGGGCCCGACCGAGACAAAATTGAAGTGTTCAATTAATAAGTCTCATATAGTCATATTAATCGGAAATCAGAAACATAATTTTGAAACCAAAGATTGATTATAATCCATGTCTTAGTTTCATACGATATCAGAGAACGAAGGAATAGTTGATCCCTTATCTAAAGGATTAGCTCTGATATGATTCAGAGTTCGGCAGCTGTATCGAGTAGCTAGGAAGGCTGGTAATAGAATGTGTTTAGACAAATAGTTGCCAACTTGTCCAAGTGGGAGACTGTTGGAATTAGAGTCCAAGTCACAATTATTTGTAAACATATTGTTATCAGGCTGGATCCTTTTTGGGTGCATGCAATGAATTGTAAAGAGAAGATGATTAACTTAAATATATAATGTTAATTAGTTTGTTAATTTTTTATGTTTAATAAATTAATTAGAAACTAAATAATTGATTATATTTGATTAATGGGTTAGTTTGTTAATTTATTAATAGTTAATAAATTAACCGGAAGCTAATAGAATTAATTGAGGAAGTACAGGGGCTAAACTGCAATTAGTTGATAGTCAACAGGGCACCCCCTAAACCCTAATAGGGGGGGGGGGGGGCGGCCACCAATCCATCCCACATTGATTTGGGATCAAAAATTTGTAGGTTTCTAAAACCTATAAATAGGCAGCCCCTGCCTGCTTCATTCCTCGCTCATTCGATTCTAAGTTCTCTAACGATCACAAGGGATACAAGTTTTAGGACTCTGAGATCTGAGCTTAGAAAAGTTATAATTATCTTTTCTTTTGTTCATTGGGTGTGAACAACTAGAGGCAATCTTGCTTTAGATGCTTGTTGCTCGATTCAGAGGCTGTTCGTGAAATCGTTCTTCGTGGAGAAAATTGCGAATTTTCTCAAGGTTAGTTTTTCTTATTCATCTCTTTATTTTAATAATTAGTTGCTTAGCTTGTTTGGTTAGATCCTTAAGGTTTTATATTCTTTCATACTTAGGTTATTTAATTTTCCGCAAAGTTTTAATTTAACCTAGCAAGGGTATAGAAAACCCAACATCTAGTTCAAGAGGATGATTCCCGGATGCCCCCCCATCAAGACTTTGTAAGCAGGATAATGGTCTAGAAGAAAAATGTCTTGAACTGGGGCTTTCAGACCAACTTTAACCATTACGTTCTCAATCGCCATCTGAAAATCCCTTAAGCACATAATTATAGAGCGGCGATTCATGCTTCTGGTAAGGGCGGCAACCGCTGTGACGTGAGTTAATCTTTTCTTGATTCTGTTCTTCAATTTATTCTGCAGATACTCAACGTCATCTATGTTCACAATGTCTAGGTCACATTCATGCAGGAGCTAAACTGAATCGTCTTCTCGAAGTACCTCAAATCCAGGAGTGAACAGTCGTGCTGTCTTGAACATACGAAGCCTGACAATATTTACGATCTTTGATTTCGACCAATATTCAGCCTTTGGTCTTTTATCCGTGAGCATCATCTGATTTTAATCTACCTGTTCAGCTCTAGATGCATCAGTTAGTTCCATTAGAAGACGTCTGTTGAATGACCCAGGCTTTTTTCTAAACACCATTTTGAACCTTTCTTCAAGAAAGGGATTCTGAAACTCATTTGCAGGAAATTTTCCCAAGAATTCTTTCATACCTTGAACTGGGGGTTCTTCTAGTTCGGCCCGTTGGGCTTCAAGTAGCTTCAAAATTCTCCCCTTACCTTCCTGCCTTAGCTCTTCTTTTAATTCCTTGGGTAAAGCTTGTACCCCACCTTTAGAATACCAATTAACCTAATATAGATCATTTTCCTCGTAAATAGGAGTTACTTCAGGCCTATTATCAAAGCAATCCACAGTTCTACAGCCTGAAGACTCGGCTTCCTGGGTTTGGGGTTGGGGTATTGTTTGGACTATGGGAGGACTTTGGACTGGTCGGATTTCTTTAGGAGTAGGGGAGGAAGCTTGGATAGAGGATAAAATTTCTTGTTGAGGCACGTGGGTGGGGAATTTAAGAATTCAAAAGATGATGAAGATTTCTGTGGAGACTCAGGTTCGGGCTTTGGAATAATCAGAGGATAGTCTTCGTCATTATCAGAGTCTGTATCAGACACTAATATGAATTCGACTTTTTCAAAAATTGGCTCATATTCCACCATTGCTGAGAGTGGATCTAACGGTGCAACTCCTTGAAAAATCTGTTCACGCTCCATCAGTTCCTGAGCCCTAGAACTCTGTTCCCCAAACCCTTGAATATTTTCCCCTTCTTCTTCTGCTCCCCCTATACTAATCATCTGGTCCTCAGACTGAACCTGTTGACGCTTCTCCCCCTCATGGCGATCAGGGTCGTCTTGATCGTCATGCTTTCTCGTTAGGAAGTAAGCCTGAGGACGGCATTGAAGTTCAATAACCGTAGACTCCAGGTGGTCCATCCTGCTATTTAGCTGCTCTTAGACTTGAAGAATAAGACGTGTAAGAGCGTCCATTTATCTGAGAGCTTTGATATTTGTGATTGGACTGAACGGGTACCTGGTGGCGGCTGATCTTCAGAGGCAACACCCTTACCCTTGATAAATGATAACAGGGCGGTATGTCGCTCCTCGGCAGCTTCCTTATGGGCGTCCAGGTCAGCCCGGGTAACAATACCAGCAGCACGAAGAGCCGCTGTAAACATCTCGAGAGAGATATCGGGATCACGTGATGTTGATGGCATTTGAGTGTCAACACCAGGTCTTCCTTCCGTCATTTCTGGCTCCACTGCGGGATGCTCAGATCCGGAAGTTTGTTGATCGAGCCGCCACAAATGCGGCTTGTTAAAGAGAGGACACCATGGGGTCGTCGTGCGTTGTTTTGGGGGTGGGTTGTGAGCTGTGATCAAACGAATGGTGGTCACTGGGAGCAACATGTGACGGTCCGTTCGGAATAGACCGCCTCTTCCTGCTCTCCTTCACCTCCCTCCCTCACATCAGACATCTCACTCTTTCCTGAGCCAAAAATATTTTCAACTGCCGCCTCGACTCCCTCTATCTCACTCAATCGCTCCTCACCTTCGGACTGGTTAGGCTCATTCGGATCTGACCGAGCCTCATCCGGATATATTGCCCTTATGTATTCCCTTACCCTTCCCGTCTGAACGGCTTGATATAGTAGCGATAATGTAATATCCATGACCGCAACATTTGCAGTTGCCGTTAGGATCTTGATTCTCTAAAGCGAGGCAGTGAAGTAGACATCTGCCTTGGGACGTTCATGGATTTCATCATCCTAGTCCATTGCGAATTGGATGATGAGTTGTAAGAACCTCTGGAATGGAATGTATTTGTGCCCGCATCTGGTTCTTTTCTCGAGCACCGCTCCCTTTAGCTCCTCAGAGATGAATGCCACATAGTCATAATGTCTATCGTATGTGAAGGCGGCAAACATCACGAGTACATGGATGGAGGCGGAGTCATGTCCTGAATGTTTTCCGGTGAAACACTTGTTGATGATATCGAACAGGACTCTCCAGTGTGATTGTAGGTTCTTTTTTCGGAATTCAGATGGCTTGGTGAGTTGGCCATCATATCTGAGGGTTTGAATCTCTTCAAGGGTTTCTATTAGAGAAGGAATGAGGGCAAAGACGTATTTAGTGGCAGAATGGTTTTCAGAGGGTAGGCGTAGAATATGGCGGATGGCCTCTTGTGAGATTTTGATGGGAACAGAGTCGATGGTAGAGGTGAAGCGGGGTTCAACATCAGATACGAATGTGAGGTGATGCCAAAACTATTGTAGGTAGATTGATGGGACGGATATGGTGGTGATTAGGGCGTAGAAAATTCGGTGGCCTTTGAGGATATCAAAAGTGATATCCTCTACTTCGTGGCAAAGGGTGCAAATGTCAAGTTTCCAGTTATGGGGGGCAAACTCAACAAATTGGGATGCAGGGAGAAGATTTTCTTCGGGTAGTTGGGCATTATTATTTGGAAGTGGAGAGTGCGGAAGGGTTAGGATTATATCCGGATCCATGAGTCCTGTAAACATGCAACAATGTTAGTGTAGCAGACTTAAAAGAATAAAACATTGATACTAAGTCTGAGATAAACGTGAATTTTAAAATGTCTAACTTGTTTAAAGCATCGGGTCTTTTATCAGTAGAATGTGAATTCTACTGAATAAAGTCCAAAGTCAATCGTTAAGAGACCAATGTTAGAATAGACATTTTCACTCAAACACTTATCCTAACTCTAATCAATGGTGCGTAGGACATGAAATATTTTTTTGATTTTAGATAAGAATGCAAAAAAATGGAAAAATTAAAAAGAAATCTTTAAGTGTAGAATTTTGGATGAGCCGAAATTCGGATGAACAGTGGTCCGAATCGTTTCAACTGAAATTCGGATGAAAAATGATGCATGAAAAACTAAGTATGAAAATATAGATGGGAGGACCGAAGTTCGGATGGGGACCGAATTCGGATGGTGGACCGAAGTCGGATGGACCGAAATAAGGACATAGATATTTTCTAAGGGTTGTCAACTGGTCCGAATTTCGGATAGGTCCGAATTTCGGATGGGTCCATAAAATTGAACATTTAAAAAACATGAAAATTTCCTAAGTGTGGTCATCCGAAATTCGGATGGTCCGAAATGAGGACTTAGAAAATTTTCAGCATTTAAGGAGTTCATGGACATGCAACGTGAACAGTTAAAAAAATCATAAAAATGCATGAAAATGCGGATCCTAATGTAAAAACATGTAATGAGCAGTTTATATAACTACACTAAGTGAAAAAAGAACAGATTTAGGTACTGAAAAATGTAAAAAAAAAACGGAGATTAAAAACCGTAAAAATTTGAAATTTTAAAGCACTAAATATGGTGTTATGGACTGAAATAAAAGAGAAAAGGGGTTACCTGAAGGTGTAGAAACACGAAAAAGCAAAGAAAACTGAGAAAAACAGCTGTGAACAGAGGTTGAAAGCTTGAAATTCTTTGAAAATGGCTGTGGGGGTGTGCAACGGTTGAGAGAGAGAAGAAGGAGAAGACTTAGTGAGGAAGAATGGTTTGCCCGCCTATTTAAATTATGGGGCGGGTCGGGTTTTAAAAAGATTCGTGCGTTTTTATGGAACATGGGCCATCCGGAAATCAATTTAATTAAAATGGGCCAAAATCAATAAAAAAATTTGCCTAAAACTAAATTTAAAACAAAAGATTGAGCCCAAAAAAAATGTTTTTGGATTTTTCTATGAAAGCAAATTTAGACATAAATGAACTACCTAAACTTAATTTAATAATTAAACGTATCATGAAAAAAGATTAAAAATATTTTTGAGATTTTAAAAAAATATGTTGGGAAATAGTTTAAGTATGTTCAAATGTTAGTTAGACTTCTCAGACTATTAGTAGATTTTACCTGTAAATACAAAGTTCATGCTGGTAGTTGAAGAAACTCGAGCTGCCAGTGTAAAAGTTCAAGCTGCCAGAGCAAAACAACTCAAGCTGCTCAGTTCATGCTGTCAAGAGATTCAAGCTGCTCAACAGTTTCAGAAACAGATTGTGCTGATTTTCAGGAAACGATATCTACATGAAGATTCCAGCATATCTACTATCAGAGAAGTCATAGTTCGTCAAGGAAACATATCAAGAAGCAATATAAATACAGAGAATAGGTCGTTCTATTGTATAGGAGTTTTTCTGCATATTTTCAGTCTGTAATTGCTTTATTGATTAAGTTTTCTTAAGCCTCTAAGGTTGTAAAACCCTAAGAACAGTCTTTGTTCTTCGTCTAATCAAACAGATTAGAGGTGATTGTAATCATTGAATTCAGCAATACAAACAGTCTTGATTACTTCTTATGTTTTATGCTTCATTGGTTCTGAAAGTTTTTTGTCAAAATAATTAAGTGTTATTCCGCAAACTTCTTAATTAAACTTTGATTCAAAGCAAGATTATTGATTTATACTCTGATAAATTTCAAATGAATTAATCTTGGTTATTCAGTTTTAGATCCTGACAAGTGGTATCAGAGCCAGGTTTGTCAAACCAGGTTGTTCAAATCAGGTTTTTCAAACCAGGTTACTCTTTGTTTTTCAAAGTCAAAAACTTTCTTTTAAATTATTAATCTTTTACAATGGAATTTGAAAATAGCAGCAGTGGATCTGGGCAAGGACTCAAAGTGCCTATGCTCAAGCCCACTGAGTTTGAGACGTGGAAACTCAGGATTCAACAGCATATTCAATTCATTGATTATGCCATATGGGAAGCTGTTGAATTTCCTCCTGTAGTTGATCCAGAACTTGATGATGAGGGAAAACCAGTCAAAACTCCTCCAAAAACTAAACTTGAAAGGAAGGCTAGAATGAATGAAGTGAAAGCACTCACATTATTACAAATAGCCATTCCTAATGCTTATCAACATCAATTCAAAAAGTTTTATACTGCTCACTCTCTTTGGAATGCCTTAGAGAAGAGGTTTGCTGGTAATGCCAGTACCAAGAGAAATCAAAAGGACCTCTTGAAACAGCAGTATGAAAACTTTTCTGGTGGCAAGAATGAAAATCTCACTCAAATCTTTGACAGGTTCAACAAACTGATAAGTGAACTGGAAAGTGCAAAGGTCAATCTGGATCAAGATGAAGTCAACAGAAAGTTTCTCAGATCTCTTGGAGAAGAATGGACAGTCTATGCTGCACAATGGAGAACAAAAGACACTCTTGATGAGATAGAATTGGATGATCTGTATAAGAGTTTAAGAGTGTTTGAGACTGAGATTGATGCTAAAAAGAAATCCTTTTCTTATAATCACAACACTGCTCTTCTGTCTTCTGAAAAATCTAATAACTGTGATTCTTTTTCAGGTTGTGATGGCAATTCTGCTGAAACTCACTATGAGGCTTTTGTTGCCAATGATGGATTATTTGCTCTAAATGTTGAAGACTTAGAACAAATTCATCCAGATGATCTTGAAGAGATGGATTTAAAGTGGCAACATGCAATGCTGACCATGAGGGCCAAAAGATTTCTGAAAAGAACTGGTAGGGCCAACTTTCAAGCCAAGACAGAAGGCAAACCATCTTTTGATAAATCAAAAGTGGAATGCTATAAATGCCATAAGCTTGGTCACTTTGCCAGAGAATGTAGATCTCAAGGTCAACAGCCATCAAGGACTTCACAGCCCATCCAAGCATCATCATCAACAGCACTTGTCTCTCAAGAAGACAATGTGTTTGACTGGAGTGATCAGACAGAGGAAGAATTTCAAAATCAAGCACTTATGGCAGAAACATCAAATGTCTCCTCCACTGAACTACCATCTGAGGTAAATTCTAAACTCTGCTCTCAATCATGCAAAAATATGGTTAAAAAGTACAGAGATCATAATGAGAGCATGTGCAAAACTCTAGCTAAGATGGAAGAAAGGAGATATGAATATATGCAAGCCATAGAAGATCTGGAAAAACAGATCAATGATTATAAGGATAATGAGATTCAAATGGGGTATGATAGAACCTATCATGAATGGGAGAAAAAGGAACTCAATAAGAAAATAGAATCTCTGAATAAAAAGGTAGAAGAGACTGAACAGAAGGTGTTAGAGGCTAATAAGAAACTAGAATCTGTTAACATAGATCTAGGAAACTTCAAGTTAGCAAATCAAAAGCTAGAACACCTAATGGAAGTTCAATTCAAAGATAGAGTGAAATCTCAGGTCAATCCCAAAGAAGGAATAGGATACAGAGCTACTCCACCTCCATATAATAACAAGTACATTCATCCAATGAGTGAGGTTGCTGATAGACTTGTCAATGAACCACTAGATGAGTCTATGACTATTGTAGATCCTATTCTTGATAACAGTCCTGAATTAAAAGAAGATAAGAGTCAAAATAGAGACTGTGACACAAAGAGTGCACCCATAGAAGTCCAAGCTCCCAGTAAGAAAGGAAAAGAGAAGATAAGTGTATGCAATGCTACTCCACAAGATCCTGTACATTCTAACTGTAACACTGCATCTTCATCAAAAGGAACTAAAAGAGGTAAAACTGTTTCTATCTGCACATGCCAAAAGCATGGTGTTCAAAAGTTTCCTAAACAACAGCAGGTAAGAGGAAACCAGAGAAACAAGAACCAGAAATTGACAGAAAAGTCTGGTGTTCCAATTCAAACTGTCAAAAGATGCTTTCACTGTGGAAGGAAGAATCACTTAGCCAAGGATTGTTTTTACAAACCAGCTGTTGCAAAACAGACTGTGCATCACACAAAATCAAATCCTAATCAGGCAAAGCACTCAAAAGTGAAACCTTCCACAGCAGCTCCAAAGAAAACAGTTGATCACAGATTCTCAAAAGTTAATAAAAAACAGTCCACACATCAAAAACAAGTTTTGGCAAAGCCTAAATCAAGTTTTAAACAAATATGGTGTGTCAAGGACAAATCTGTTGCTCAAACTGCTAATGCAAAAGATCAGACTGCTAAGTCAAAATCTGATGCTGTTAGTGCAAAAACTGAAACTGTTAGCACTACAAACACAGCTCAAGCTGCTGGGCATCAAACTGGAGCTGCTAGTGAATCATCTGAGACTGTCAGAAGAAAAGATGATCAAAATAGTTGGATACCTCATATTATCACTAAATACTCTCCAAAGACTCCATCAGTAGATCTCACCAAATATAAGAAGTCAAAAACAGTTTTTAGTTATGTCAATGTACAAGGCCAACCCAAAACCAATTTGGTTTGGGTTTACTCCACTACTAACTAAGCTGTTATTTGTGCAGGGCAACCACAGGTCTCCTCATAGAACAAGATGGCATCTGGACAGTGGATGCTCTAGGCACATGACAGGCAATTCTGAATGCTTGTCAAATTTCAAAGGTTTTGATGGAGGTTTTGTTGCATTTGGAGGCAACTCAAAGGGAGGTAAGGTTACAGGTAAAGGTACTGTTAATGCAGGCAACATGACATTCCATGATGTTCTGTATGTTGAACAGCTTAAGTACAATTTATTGAGTGTCTCTCAAATCTGTGACAAACAAAACATTGTTCTGTTCACAGATTCTGAGTGCATTGTTCTTTCAAAGGATTTCAAAGTTCCTGAAAATCTTGTTTTACTTAGAACACCAAGAAAGGACAATGTTTACTGCCTGGACACAGATCTTTTACCTGGTCAAATACTTTAAGCTGTTTAATATCCAGAGCATCATCAAATGAGTCTGCTCTTTGGCATAGAAGGATGTGTCACATGAACTTCAAGTCCATGAATGCTTTAGTTAAAAAGAATCTGGTAAGAGGATTACCACAAAAGGAGTTCATTTGTGATGATCATTGTGTAGCATGTCTTAAAGGTAAGCAACACAAAACTTCTCATAAGGCCAAAGAAGTAAATTCAATCTCATCTGTTCTTCAGTTGTTACATATGGATCTATTTGGTCCAACATCTGTTTTGAGTTTGAATAAAAGGGCATACTGTTTAGTCATTGTTGATGATTTCACCAGATTTACTTGGGTTTACTTTCTTAGGTCCAAAGATGAAACTGCTGAGCTAGTTAAGTCTTTTGTCCTTAAGATAGAAAACCAATCCAATTCCAAAGTTAAGGTGATAAGATCAGACAATGGAACTGAATTTAAAAATCACATTCTAAACAGTTTTTGTGAGTCCAAAGGCATTGCTAGACAATACAGTGCACCAAGAACACCACAGCAAAATGATGTAGCTGAAAGAAAGAACAGAACATTAATTGAGGCTGTTAGAACAATGCTAGCTGATTCAAATCTGCCAGTGACTTTCTGGGCAGAAGCTGTTAATACAGCCTGTTATGTTCTAAATAGGGTTCAAGTAGTTCAATCACAAGGGAAAACTCCCTATGAGTTATTCCATAACAGAAGTCCCCTAATAGCTTTCTTCAAGCCCTTTGGATGCCCATGTACTATCCTTCACACTAAGACTCACTTAGGGAAGTTTGAAAGTAAGGCAGGAGAAGGATTCTTTGTAGGATACTCAACTCAAAGCAAAGCCTATAGAGTATACAACAGTGTGTCTAAAACAATTGAAGAAAGTGCCAATGTTGAGTTTAATGAAAATACTGCTAATATCAAAGGCACTGGTCCTGATTGGTTGTTTGATTTAGATTCACTAACAAATTCTCTGAGCTTTGTTGAGTATACTGCAGAAGCTGATGCATACAGGGTTGAAGCTGCTAACACGAATTCTCATGCTGCCAATACAATTTCTCATGCTGTTGGCACAAAGTTTCAGACTGCTGCAAATTCAACAAGTTGGGATGATTTCACCACTCTACCACTTCTGTCATGTGATCCTCCAGGGGTCCTAAATGCTCCACTTAATGCAAATCCAGACACTGAAGTGCCATTCCCAAGTCCTGACAGCACAGCTCCAACACAAACGGAAACAGTCCCAGATTCTAGGCTAGCAGTCCCAACAGCTTCTCAAGCTGTTAGCCTAGAAACTCAAGCTGTTTCAGAAACTGAACCATTCACTGGTTCTGATGGAGATGATACAAACCTTGGAACTTCTTTTCAAACAGAGAGAGAGCCCACACTAAGAGTTCACAAGTATCACCCTCTCAATCAAATACTGGGTGATCCAAGCACTCCTGTTCAAACAAGGAAAATGGTTCACAATGAGACTGCTGCTGCTGAACAAGCAGTTTCTGAATTCAGTCTAGCTGCTTTTGAACATGCCTGTTTCATGTCTCAATTGGAACCTAAAAAGGCATCAGAAGCACTAAAAGATTCATCCTGGATTGAAGCTATGCAAGAAGAGCTTTTACAGTTCAAAATTCAGAATGTATGGACTCTGGTGGATCTTCCTAAAGGTAAGAGAGCAATAGGTACAAGATGGGTGTTCAGAAACAAGAAGGATGAGAGAGGAATAGTCATCAAGAACAAAGCAAGACTAGTAGCACAAGGGTACACTCAAGAAGAAGGAATAGATTATGATGATGTCTTTGCTCCAGTAGCAAGAATTGAAGCCATCAGACTATTTCTAGCATATGCAAGTTTCAAAGGATTTAAAGTGTATCAAATGGATGTTAAGTCTGCTTTCCTGTATGGGACAATTGAAGAGGAAGTATATGTGTGTCAACCTCCTGGTTTTGAAGACTACAAGTATCCAGACAGGGTGTACAAGCTAGACAAAGCTCTCTATGGTCTTCACCAAGCCCCCAGAGCATGGTATGACACACTGTCATCATATCTTCTACAGAATGGATTCAAGAGAGGCACTCTGGACAAAACACTTTTCACTAAATCCATCAAAGCTGAGATTCTTCTTGTCCAAATCTATGTTGATGACATCATCTTTGGCTCAACTAATGATAGTTTGTGCAAAGATTTTGAGGCCCTAATGCACAAAAAGTTTCAAATGAGTTCAATGGGGGAACTCACATTCTTTCTAGGGCTGCAGGTTAAACAGAAGCCTACTGGTCTATTCATAAGTCAATCAAAGTATGTCAAAGACATATTGGAAAAGTTTGGCTATCAAGACACAAAGGTTGCAAGCACTCCAATGGATCCTCATAAACAGCTCCATACAGACAAAGATGGCATAGATGTGGATATTCATCTATACAGATCCCTTATAGGATCTCTCATGTATCTAACATCTTCAAGACCTGATATTATGTTTGCTGTCTGTGTGTGTGCTAGGTTTCAATGCTCTCCAAAGGATTCTCACTTGGTTGCTGTTAAGAGAATCTTTAGATATCTTAAAGGCCAACCACATTTAGGTCTATGGTATCCTAAAGACTCTCCTTTTGAACTAACTGCTTATTCTGACAGTGACTATGGTGGATGCAACATTGACAGAAAATCCACAACTGGTGGATGTCAATACTTAGGAGCAAGACTGGTCTCTTGGCAATGCAAAAAGCAAACAACTGTCTCCACATCATCCACTGAAGCAGAATACGTAGCAGCTGCAAGCTGCTGCTCCCAGGTAATGTGGATTCAAAATCAGCTAAGAGACTATGGTATGAATTTCTTATCCACTCCTATTTATATTGACAATTCAAGTGCAATTAGCATTGTGCAAAACCCAGTGAAATTCCCAAAAACCAAGCATATAGAAATCAGGTTTCACTTCATCAGAGATTGTAATGAAAAGAAATTAATCCAAGTTACCAAAATACATACAGATGATCAGCTAGCTGATCTATTTACAAAACCTTTTGATGTGGGAAGGTTCACTTTCCTAATATCAAATATTGGTATGGTAAACATGGATTAATTGGTTTTCATTATTATCGACTCAGTATGCTAATTTAAGGGGGAGACACTGTTCCATTGAAAAGTTGCACAATTTTACACTAACAGCATGAGTATTTTCTCATGCTGCTAGTTCATTTTCTCGGACTGCTAGTTATTTTCACTTGATCTGTCAAAGTGTGCAGGGTATTTGGGTAATTTTTCAAATGTGTGCGCGGGACCCAACCTTTTCGAAACCTTTAAAGGTCCCGGTTTCGTTCAGTTGTAACTACCAGTTACATATTCTTCTTCCACGGCCTTCTGCTTTCTCTCTGAACGAATCACACATTCTTCTTTCAAACCCTACAACCATCGTTTGTTCATCCATGGAGTTCGTAAAAGAGCATAACTGCCTCCCATACACCCTAAAACACTCTGAACTTCAACCGTTTCATGCAATGATGGATTTCCTCAGGCACTCCCATATCCATTATGCCCTAACCATAAACCCTACTATATACATCTCCCATATTGAACAGTTTTGGAATCATGCTTCTGTTCAAACCATCAATGGAGTGCCTACTCTCATATCCAAGATTGATGGAACTGTCATCAATATCACTGAGGAATCCATCAGACATCACTTGCATCTTCAAGATGCCTCAGGTATGACCGACCTATCCCTTCAAGCTTTACATTTTGGTCTTCAAAATATTGGTTATAGGGGTCCTGCTGATTCTTTTACTTTTCTTAAGGCACATTTTTCTCCTAAATGGAAATACCTTGTGCACATTATTCAGCAATGTTTAAGCCCCAAAAGAACTGGTTGGTCTGAGTTTTCTTCAAATATTGCCACTGCCTTAGTGTGCTTTTCTACTGGCCAACAGTTCAATTTTTCAAACATGATCTTTCAAGGAATGTTAAGGCATCATTCCCTAAAGAATGGGAAATTTTTGATGTATCCTAGGTTTTTGGCAGAAATTATTGCACACAACTGCACAACTCCACATTTACATAAACGGATACATGTTTCCCATAGGCACTCATTGTCTTCAATCAAAAGGCTGATAAAGCCAAGTGCCAATTTTGTCAGTGTAGATGTTCCATTGCCCTCTGCAATGATGAACATCATTTCAGGAAACAGAGGAGAGGGTCCTGAGCAAGCTCAGCCCATCATTACTGCTACACCCCCAGGACCCCAACCCCCTCCTCATGATACACAAACTCCCTCTGATCCTTTTGTACAGCCAACACGCCCACTCAGAAACATATACAAAAGAAAAAGGGGACCAGGAGCTCCTTCCTCCTCCTCCCATCAGCAAGAGCCATATATCCCTGTGCAGGAGGATACTCCTGCACAGAATATCCAAAGGGAACCACTTGAGGAAACTCCCATCCTCACTCAGGAGGTGAACATCTCTTCAGAGATGGTTCATATGGGTTCTGTGGCTGGCACTACTGATGTCTCTGCACAAGAGGCACAGGACAGTGCCAACATAGCTAAGACCACACCCATGGCAACAGCAAGTGTGCAAACACAAGCTGGAAGTCCCCAGAACCAAGAAAAGAGGGGCCCAGAAGTTTCTACTTCTGGTTTCAATGTCAGTGATAGATCACAAGCACCTCAGGTGCTCTCTGATCTTGAGGCTAGTCTGCAACAACTGCTTTTAACGGATCCCAGGCTCAAACCTGTTGTAGCCATGTTAGACTATCAAATGTCCATCATTGCTGCACAGGGAGCTCAAATTTTTGCTCTCAAGCAGGCAGAGGCTGCTCAGAATAAGAGGATGGATTATCTTCACAGAGGCTTCACTCTCTGTGGAAATAAAATTGTGAAATTAGAGCAGATGATTCAAACCCAAGGGGCAAAGGTTGTAGGTCCTTCTGACCAAACCAATGCTTCCAAAAAGGGGGAGAATCAGGAGGTTCCTACATCAGTCCAAGCAGCTCCAACAACAACAACAGTCCAAGTAGCACCAACAGTCCCAGTTTCTAGGCTAGCAGTCCCAACAGCTTCTCAAGCTGTTAGCCTAGAAACTCAAGCTGCTCCTTCAAAAGTCACTGGAGTTGTGATCAGAGAAGGAATTCAAGCTCCATCAAGCACAGTCCAAGCTACAACATCTGCTACAAAAGACAAGGGCAAGGGCATTCTCATTGAGTCTCCAAAGCATAAATTTTCCTCAAAAGAAGCCGAAATTGCCTTTGATGCTGAAGTTGCCAGAAAAATAGCAGAAGAACAAGACAAAGAATTAGAGCAGCAAGCCCAAACCCCAATGGATGATGATGAGACGTTAGGTGATTACTTAAAGGGGTTTGTGGCCAAGCAAGGAGAAAGGAAAAGAAAGATGCCAACAGGGCACTCCAAGGCTGAGCATAGAAGATTTCTTATCAATTTTGCCTTTGCAGCAGGTATTCCAAAGAAAATGGCTCAGTCCATGTCTACTGAAAGGCTGCAGGAAATTCATGATAAGGAGATGGACAAAAGACTGAGAACACAAGTCTCTCCAGAAGCTCAACCATCAACCCAATCAGTCCAAGCTGAAGCTGGTGCCAGTGCACCTGCTCCCTCTGATCAAGCAGTTGTCTCTATTCCTTCATCGGTTAAAAGGGTGCTCTTTGAGCAACAACTACAAAAGGCTATGGAGATAGAGAAGCTGATTGATCAGCATGATTTTACAAAGCCTCAAATCAACTACTGGTTTGCTAAGTCACTGGATGACCGTGACTTGAGAATGAAGTTTGTAATCAGAAGAGAGTCTGGACCTGAAGAGGAGTATGACACTTTTTGGCAGATAGTACAGAAGCTGACCAGAGATGAATTGATAAAGATGTACAATATAGGGTCAGTTACACAAGTGAGGTCTGCTCTTCCACAAGTCAAGCAACTCATCAAAGATCTAAGTACAGTGGTTGACCCTGAGTTTGCAAGACAAGAGATAGAAGATGCTGAAAAGAAAGGGAAAAAGATCAAGCAGATTGATCTGTTTGTCAAGTCAAAGACATTCAGAATCAAATTCACAGATGGATCTGGTATCTTCTTCAATCTTGATTTTTACAATTTTTCAAAAGATATGCTGCTGCAAATTAAATCAGCTAGAATATCTTGTGATAAAGAAGAGATGAAGAAAGAATTTTTGAGGGCTATAGATCATAAACTTGCACAGTCGTAAGTTTTTGAAAGCCTTGGTTTGTAAATAACAGTTTACTTATTCATTTCCAATTCTTGTATAGAACTTAAAGTCTTGTGCAAAGAATTTAAGTTAGGGGGAGATTGTTGGGAAATAGTTTAAGTATGTTCAAACTGTTAGTTAGACTTCTCAGACTGTTAGTAGATTTTACATGTAAATACAAAGTTCATGCTGCTAGTTGAAGAAACTCGAGCTGCCAGTGTAAAAGTTCAAGCTGCCAGAGCAAAACAACTCAAGCTGCTCAGTTCATGCTGTCAAGAGATTCAAGCTGCTCAACAGTTTCAGAAACAGAAAGTGCTGATTTTCAGGAAACGATATCTACATGAAGATTCCAGCATATCTACTATCAGAGAAGTCATAGTTCGTCAAGGATACATATCAAGAAGCAATATAAATACAGAGAATAGGTCGTTCTATTGTATAGGAGTTTTTCTGCGTATTTTGAGTCTGTAATTGCTTTATTGATTAAGTTTTCTTAAGCCTCTAAGGTTGTAAAACCCTAAGAACAGTCTGTGTTCTTCGTCTAATCAAACAGATTAGAGGTGATTGTAATCATTGAATTCAGCAATACAAACAGTCTTGATTACTTCTTATGTTTTATGCTTCATTGGTTCTGAAAGTTTTTTGTCAAAATAATTAAGTGTTATTCCGCAAACTTCTTAATTAAACTTTGATTCAAAGCAAGATTATTGATTTATACTCTGATAAATTTCAAATCAGTTAATCTTGGTTATTCAGTTTTAGATCCTGACAAAATATGTTAAGACAAAAATAAAAATAATAAAATAATAAGAAAATATTTTTGACTTTTTGAAATATTAAAAAGTAAAATCTTTTTGTGTTTTTCTGAAAGACTACTTTAAAATTAAGATTAAAAATTAAACAACCTAAGACTTAAAATTTTAGAAAATTTAAAAACGAAGAATACATAAACTAACATCCTGATAAATACTCCCCCTCAATTAAACACATATCCTTTTCATTCTATACTCTCAAACCTTTTAAACCTTTGAGATACAGAAAAACCTGGATAAATTAGCGTCTCACTTAATTATGAACAATTCATATAGCAAGTTTTCAGGATCATTAATTATTAAAAATGTACATAGATACGGAAATATTGAATTTTAATTTTGTGACACAACCTTTAAACTTAAACAACAGATTTCTTTTAAAATAATGGAATTTCAAACACGTATGTTTGAAATAGAATTATTTATAAAATGTCTGAAATTTAACTAGAAGGTGGATTCAACGTGCCGATATGTGATACTAAAAACTCAAAACGAGGTTCGTCTAAAGCTTTAGTAAAAATATCAGCAAGTTGATATTCTGTTCCTACAAAATACAATTCAATTGTTCCCTTTTCTACGTGATCTTTAATAAAATGATACCTGATGTCTATATATTTTGTTTGTGAGTGCTACACGGGATTGCAAGAAATAGCAATCGCACTTCCAGAATCACAGTAAATTGGGATATTGGTGATCGAGAACCCATAATCACGTAACTGTGTTCTCATCCACAGCACTTGAGAGCAACAGCTTGCGGCTGCTACATACTCAACTTTTGTTGTGGAAGTTGAAACACAATTCTACTTTTTGGAGGACCAACTCACCGGTCTGTCTCCCAAAAACTGTATTCCGCCTGATGTGCGTTTCCTATCAACTCTACAACCTGCAAAATCAGCATCTGAAAAGGCAGTAAGATCAAAGTTGGGTCCCTTTGGATACTAGAGACCAAGATCGGGTGTACCCTTAAGATAACGAGAAATGCGTTTTACCGCAATCAGATGTGATTCTTTTGGGTCGGCCTGAAAACGAGCACAAAGACATGTTGAAAATATTATATCTGGTCTACTAGCCGTAAGATACAGTAAGGATCCAATCATCCCTCTGTAAGTTGTATCGTCGACACTTTTCCCGGCAGGATCAGTGTCTAACTTAGAGTTTGAATCCATGGGAGTTGCGATACTCGTGTAAGAGTCTATCTTATACTTCTTGAGAATGTCAAGAGTATATTTCGACTGGTTCACAAAAATCCCATTCTCAAGTTGTTTGACTTGTAATCCGAGAAAAAAATTAATTTCCCCCCATCATACTCGTCTTGAACCTGGACTCCATCAGGGATGAAAAATCCTTACAGAAATTACTGTCAGTAGATCCAAATATAATATCGTCGACATATATTTGGACTAGCAATATGTGCTGGCCTTCTCTTTTTGTGAACAATGTTGTGTCCACCACACCTTTGCTGAAACTAGCAGAGATAAGAAATATGGAAAGACTGTCATACCATGCGCAAGGTGCCTGTTTCAAACCATAGAGGGCTTTGTCTAGCACATAAACATGGTCATGTTTATGTGCATCAACAAATCCTTGTGGTTGTTCAACGTACACCTCTTCGTTCAGTTCACCGTTTAGGAAGGCTGTCTTGACGTCCATCTGGTACACTTTGAAATCTTTGTGTGCCGCGTACGCCAAGATGATTCTGATCGCTTCTATCCGTGCAACTGGAGCGAAGGTTTTGTCATAATCTATGCCTTCTTGTTTTCGGTAGCGTTTGGTGACAAGTCTTGCTTTATTCCTTACCACAATTCCATTTTCATCTCGTCTGTTCTTAAAGATCCACTTTGTTCCGATTATGGTTCGGTTCTTAGGCTTGGGAACTAACCTTCATAATTTGAGCTGTTCAAACTGGTTGAGCTCTTCTTGCATTACCACAATCCAGTCAGGATCTTTCAAGGCTTCATCCACACAAGCAGACTCTATCCTACTAAGGAATGACGCAAAGAAACATACATTAGCAGATGCCCGTCGAGTTTGGACACCAGTCGAGAGATCACCAATGATTTGTTCTGTTGGGTGACTCCGGGTCCATTTTGTCTCGTGTGGAAGGGGTGAACGAGATGGAAGCTCAGTGATGAGAGTGAGAATGGATGATGAGTCATGGTCGATGGTTTTGAAAGAAGGTACCACTGGTTCTGGTTCGGGTTCGGGTTGATTAGATGCAGGCATGATGTTTGGCATTACGTGTGAGGGCATTTCTTGAGTAGATACAACTGGAGATGTATCAGTGGATGAAGTGGATGGAGGTGGATAAAAGGTGGCAGGTGGATCAGATGGAGTTTGTTGCGAAGTTTAATCGTTGGATGTGTTAACTACAGAAGAATAAATATTAGAAGTAGTAGCACTAGAACCAAAAAATTCTACATAAAATGGATCAAATAAATTAACAAAATCAAATGAAGAAAAAGAAGTAGATTGAGAAGAGTCTTCAGGCATTGGTGTAATGTGTGGTCCTGATTGATCAACTTCGGGTGCCAATTCAGCCATTTCATCAAATGTGACATGCACACTCTCATTGACTGTTCTGGTGCGAGTGTTGTATGCGCGATATGCCTTCGAGTTGGATGAATATCCAATGAAGATCGTTTCATATGCCTTCTTGTTGAATTTCCAAAGGTTGTCCTTGTCATTAAGCACGTAGCACCTGCAACCAAATACACGTAAGTACTTGATATAAGGAACTTTATTCAGAAAGAGTTGGTATGGAGTTTTATTGAAGCGCTTATGGATTGTGGAGCGATTATGCATGTAGCAAGCTGTTAACACGACTTCGGCCCACAAGAACGGAGGTATATTTGAATATGTCAGCATTGTGCGAGCAGCTTCCACAAGGGTATGGTTACGCCTTTCCACGACTCCATTTTGTTGAGGTAATCTAGTAGCGGAGTACTGATGATGAATACCTTTGGATCGAAGGAAGCTCTCTTCTACCGAGTTCTTAAATTTCATGCCGTTGTCAGATCAGATTGATTGAACAGATAGCTGCTGTTGGGTTTCGACACTCTTAATAAAATCAATGATCTCTTGAGCTATCTCATCCTTGGATCGCAAGAATTTTACCCAACTATATCGTGAATACTCGTCAATGATAAACAACACGTATCGCTTCCCATTTATGCTTTGAGTTCGCATTAGAATGTACAAATCCATGTGAAGTAACTCCAATACTCTCTTTAAAGATGGTTCGGGTTTTGTCTTGTGAGATGATCTTTTCATTTTTCCTTTTTCACATGCTCCACATAGATGATCCTTTTCGTATCTCAGTTCTAGGAGTCCTTTCACCAGTTGTTTTGCAGCCAGCTTGTTGAGATTTTCAAAGTTTAAGTGAGATAGCCTATGGTGCCATAACCAAGAGTCTTTTGAAGAGGCTTTTGACAAAAGGAAAATGTTATCCTTAACCATAAGCTTAGCTACATCGATGGTGTAAATGTTAGAGCTATAGGAACTAGATAAGATTTCTTTTCCATTTATACTCTTAACACTATAGTTCTTAGCCCTAAATGTAACCTCTAGCCCTTTATCGCAGAGTTAACCTATGTTGGGAAATAGTTTAAGTACATTCAAGCTGTTAGTTAGACTTCTCAGACTGTTAGTAGATTTTTCATGTAAATACAAAGTTCATGCTGCTAGTTGAAGAAACTCGAGCTGCCACTGTAAAAGTTCAAGCTGCCAGAGCAAAACAACTCAAGCTGCTCAGTTCATGCTGTCAAGAGATTCAAGCTGCTCAACAGTTTCATAAACAGAAAGTGCTGATTTTCAGGAAACGATATCTACATGAAGATTCCAGCATATCTACTATCAGAGAAGTCATAGTCCTTCAAGGAAACAAGTCCAAAAAGCAATATAAATACAGAGAATAGGTCATTCTATTGTATAGAAGTTCATAGAAGTTTTCTGCATATTTTGAGTCTGTAATTGCTTTGTTGTTTAAGTTTTCTTAAGCCTCTAAGGTTGTAAAACCCTAAGAACAGTATGTGTTCTTCGTCTAATCAAACAGATTAGAGGTGATTGTAATCATTGAATTCAGCAATACAAACAGTCTTGATTACTTCTTATGTTTTATGCTTCATTGGTTCTGAAAGTTTTTGTTAAAATAATTAAGTGTTATTCCGCAAACTTCTTAATTAAACTTTGATTCAAAGCAAGATTATTGATTTATACTCTGATAAATTTCAAATCAGTTAATCTTGGTTATTCAGTTTTAGATCCTGACAAGTGGTATCAGAGCCAGGTTGTTCTTTGTTTTTCAAAGTCGAAACTTTCTTTCAAATTTTTAATCTTTTACAATGGAATTTGAAAATAGCAGCAGTGGATCTGGGCAAGGACTCAAAGTGCCTATTCTCAAGCCCACTGAGTTTGAGATGTGGAAACTCAGGATTCAACAGCATATTCAATTCATTGATTATGCCATATGGGAAGCTGTTGAATTCCCTCCTGCAGTTGATCCAGAACTTGATGCTGAGGGAAAACCAGTCAAAACTCCTCCAAAAACTGAACTTGAAAGGAAGGCTATAATGAATGAAGTGAAAGCACTCACACTATTACAAATAGCCATTCCTAATGCTTATCAACATCAGTTCAAAAAGTTTTATACTGCTCACTCTCTTTGGAATGCCTTAGAGAAGAGGTTTGCTGGTAATGCCAGTACCAAGAGAAATCAAAAAGACCTCTTGAAACAGCAGTATGAAAACTTTTCTGGTGGCAAGAATGAAAACCTCACTCAAATCTTTGCCAGGTTCAACAAACTGATAAGTGAACTGGAAAGTGCAAAGGTCAATCTGGATCAAGATGAAGTCAACAGAAAGTTTCTCAGATCTCTTGAAGAAGAATGGACAGTCTATGCTGCACAGTGGAGAACAAAAGACACTCTTGATGAGATAGAATTGGATGATCTGTATAACAGTTTAAGAGTGTTTGAGACTGAGATTGATGCTAAAAAGAAATCCTTTTCTTATAATCACAACACTGCTCTTCTGTCTTCTGAAAAATCTAATAACTGTGATTCTTTTTCAGATGGTGATGGCAATTCTGCTGAAACTCACTATGAGGCTTTTGTTGCCAATGATGGATTATTTGCTCTAAATGTTGAAGATTTGGAACAAATTCATCCAGATGATCTTGAAGACATGGATTTAAAGTGGCAACATGCAATGCTGACCATGAGAGCCAAAAGATTTCTGAAAAGAACTGGTAGGACCAACTTTCAAGCCAAAACAGAAGGCAAACCATCTTTTGATAAATCAAAAGTGGAATGCTATAAATGCCATAAGCTTGGTCACTTTGCCAGAGAATGTAGATCTCAAGGTCAACAGCCATTAAGGACTTCACAGCCCATCCAAGCTTCCTCATCAACAGCACTTGTCTCTCAAGAAGACAATGTGTTTGACTGGAGTGATCAGACAGAGGAAGAATTCCAAAATCAAGCACTTATGGCAGAAACATCAAATGTCTCCTCCACTGAACTACCATCTGAGGTAAATTCTAAACTCTGCTCTCAATCATGCAAAAATATGGTTAAAAAGTACAGATATCATAATGAGAGCATGTGCAAAACTCTAGCTAAGATGGAAGAAAGGAGATATGAATATATGCAAGCCATAGAAGATCTGGAAAAACAGATCAATGATTATAAGGATAATGAGATTCAAATGGGTTATGATAGAAACTATCATGAATGGGAGAAAAAGGAACTCAATAAGAAAATAGAATCTCTGAATAAAAAGGTAGAAGAAACTGAACAGAAGGTGTTAGAGGCTAATAAGAAACTGGAATCTGTTAACATAGATCTAGGTAACTTCAAGTTAGCAAATCAAAGGCTAGAACACCTAATGGAAGTTCAATTCAAAGATAGAGTCAAATCTCAGGTCAATCCCAAAGAAGGAATAGGATACAGAGCTACTCCACCTCCATATAATAACAAGTACATTCATCCAATGAGTGAAGTTGCTGATAGACTTGTCAATGAACCACTAGATGAGTCTATGACTATTGTAGATCCTATCCTTGATAACAGTCCCGAATTAAAAGAAGATAAGAGTCAAAATAGAGACTGTGACACAAAGAGTGCACCCATAGAAGTCCAAGTTCCCAGTAAGAAAGGAAAAGAGAAGATGAGTGTATGCAATGCTACTCCACAAGTTTTTGTACATTCTAACTGTAACACTGCATCTTCATCAAAAGGAACTAAAAGAGGTAAAACTGTTTCTATCTGCACATGCCAAAAGCATGGTGTTCAAAAGTTTCCTAAACAAAAGCAGGTAAGAGGAAACCAGAGAAACAAGAACCAGAAATTGACAGAAAAGTCTGGTGTTCCAATTCAAACTGTCAAAAGATGCTTTAACTGTGGAAGGAAGAATCACTTAGCCAAGGATTGTTTTTACAAACCAGCTGTTGCAAAACAGACTGTGCATCACACAAAATCAAATCCTAATCAGGCAAAGCACTCAAAAGTGAAACCTTTCACAGCAGCTCCAAAGAAAACAGTTGATCACAGATTCTCAAAAGTTAATAAAAAACAGTCCACACATCAAAAACAAGCTTTGGCAAAGCCTAAATCAAGTTTTAAACAAATATGGTGTGTCAAGGACAAATCTGTTGCTCAAACTGCTAATGCAAAAGATCAGACTGCTAAGTCAAAATCTGATGCTGTTAGTGCAAAAACTGAAACTGTTAGCACTACAAACACAGCTCAAGCTGCTGGGCATCAAACTGGAGCTGCTAGTGAATCATCTGAGACTATCAGAAGAAAAGATGATCAAAATAGTTGGATACCTCATATTATCACTAAATACTCTCCAAAGACTCCATCAGTAGATCTCACCAAATATAAGAAGTCAAAAAACAGTTTTTAGTTATGTCAATGTACAAGGCCAACCCAAAACCAATTTGGTTTGGGTTTACTCCACTACTAACTAAGCTGTTATTTGTGCAGGGCAACCACAGGTCTCCTCATAGAACAAGATGGCATCTAGACAGTGGATGCTCTAGGCACATGACAGGCAATTCTGAATGCTTGTCAAATTTCAAAGGTTTTGATGGAGATTTTGTTGCATTTGGAGGCAACTCAAAGGGAGGTAAGGTTACAGGTAAAGGTACTGTTAATGCAGGCAACATGACATTCCATGATGTTCTGTATGTTGAACAGCTTACGTACAATTTATTGAGTGTCTCTCAAATCTGTGACAAACAAAACATTGTTCTGTTCACAGATTCTGAGTGCATTGTTCTTTCAAAGGATTTCAAAGTTCCTGAAAAACTTGTTTTACTAAGAACACCAAGAAAGGACAATGTTTACTGCCTGGACACAGATCTCTTGACTTAATCAAATACTTTAAGCTGTTTAATATCCAAAGCATCATCAAATGAGTCTGCTATTTGGCATAGAAGGATGTGTCACATGAACTTCAAGTCCATGAATGATTTAGTTAAAAAGAATCTGGTAAGAGGATTACCACAAAAGGAGTTCATTTGTGATGATCATTGTGTAGCATGTCTTAAAGGTAAGCAACACAAAACTTCTCATAAGGCCAAAGAAGTAAATTCAATCTCATCTGTTCTTCAGTTGTTACATATGGATCTATTTGGTCCAACATCTGTTTTGAGTTTGAATAAACGGGCATACTGTTTAGTCATTGTTGATGATTTCACCAGATTTACTTGGGTTTACTTTCTTAGGTCCAAAGATGAAACTGCTGAGCTAGTTAAGTCTTTTATCCTTAAGATAG
>JAANYP010003351.1:0-76453 GCA_020465985.1 Centrapalus pauciflorus | reverse complement strand
TCCCCCCTTTTTTTATCTTTTCCTTGTTCCCTTTTCTTCTCCCCCTCGTCTGTCATATCCACTCTTTCTTCTCCACCTTTTTTCTCCAGTAATTTCCCCACCATTTTATCGACAACCCTCCTTTGAGGCATACACCTACATACAATTTTTAGTCACTATATATCTATACCCACTCCAACTTTTTATACATTTACACCCACGGCGGTTTGTTGTGGAGGGGATCAAAATTTTGATACATATGTGAAACGCAGTTTTTGACAACAAAATTTGATAACAGATAATAAAATCCATAAGATCCAAATAAGATTAATAGGTTTTAAAGAAGGGTTTGGATATATTTTAAAACAAGATGCATTAAGATTCAAAAGCTATTTAAATTGGTGTCACAATGTTCACAAACGAGATAAAGTGTTCACGAAAGATCTTTTAGTCTATATATATATATAGAGATATATATATTATATAGATATAGAATATATATGATATATAGTGGATATATATATAATATATATAGATATTATAGAATAATAGATTTAAGGTTCAAAGTGAGTCCAACCAAGCAAGTACCAAACCAACCCACACCCCGTAACCACTCTAATGGCAACAAAAATGCAAAAAATATTAACCCCACCATACCCCAAGCACCACTCTAATGCAAGCGCACGGCAGAAGGTATCCCACCCTTAAAGTAATTTTTTTTGAATTTTGTTTTCATGAACAGTTCTATTAACATTACACAGATGACAAAGATTGTGATTTCACGCAAATTCATCACTATAAGTGCATGAAAACACGCACCAAATAACTGCGCATTCACATGTCCTTCAAATTATGTAAGTGTGTGGTCACATCATTTTTTAGGAGCTAGGAGAATGTGAATTTATGTGAAATCTGCATAATGTTAATTAAAACATGTTTATGAATAAAAAAATTTAAAATTTTTTTAAAGGTGGTACCTTCTGGTGCGCTGCATAATGGGTGGTACTCTCTCGAATTATATATATATATATATATATATATATATATATATATATATATATATATATATATATATATATATATATATATATATATATATATATATATATATATATAATGACCAAAAATAGTAACATCTTTTGTCATTTTTTTCATTAATAGCAACATTATTATTTTTTTATCATAAATAACAATAACTTTTGTTTTTTTTTTTTATCAATATTAGCAACTTTTAACCCAACTAACTGGAAACTAACTGAGTTTCCAGTTAACTTAGCTGACATGGATTTTTTTTTGCTGAGTTGGACACCCACGTGTATAACCAGATGTACCAGGTTAAAATTTTGGGATCCTCCATGGTGGCATTCTCCCTCACCGGCTAGCAAAAGCCGGCGATTCGCATTCTTGACCGACCCTCCGTCTTCCTTGCCGGAGATGTGTCCACATTGTTACTTCCTTGGGCCCTATTATTCTCCACTCTCGACTCAATCCCCATTTTCTCTCTATCCAAACAAAATTCCTGCAACTGTAACAACCAACCCGACCCGGCCTCCAACCTCAAATACGACCGACCCTTCTCAACCTTCTACGACGACTCAAGCTTCGGCTACACCCTCGACAAACCCATCAATAATTGGGACCGAAAAAGACGAACCTGACTTAAACTTCACCATTCATTCGATCCCAGGTCGTTAGAGCGAGTCTTTATCGTCATTGGATCACGATCAACCCCATGCAAAAGCCCCACCGGAGACCATTTCTTCTTAAATTTTACTGGAATAAAGTAGACTATTGTCGAATCAATGGTTACGATATCTTTTACAACAACGTCTTACTCGACCCCAATATGCCTTCATGCTGGGCCAAGATTCCGGCGGTTCGGGCGGCGATGGTGGCACATCCGGAAGCCGAGTGGATAACCTGGTACATCTGGTTATACACGTGAGTGTACAACTCAGCAAAAAAAATCCATGTCAGCTAAGTTAACTGGAAACTCAGTTAGTTGGGTTAGAAGTTGCTAATATTGATAAAAAAACAAAAGTTATTGTTATTAATGATAAAATAATAATAATGTTGCTATTAATGAAAAAAATGACAAAAAATGTTACTATTTTTGGTCATTAGCCCTATATATTTTTTATATATATATATATATATATATATATATATATATATATATATATATATATATATATATATATATATATATATATATATATATATATATATATATATATATATATATATATATATATATATATATATATAGACAAAATGTATGTGAGTATAGAGCACAAGTATTTTTGTGACAAAAATTTTGTGTCACTACTTTAAAAAAATGTGGGTAAAAGATTGTTTGATACCTACTATTTTTCATAAGTGACAGTGTGACACTAATAAGATATAGTGACACTTTTTTTTGTGTCACTAAATGACACTTTTCGTGTAGTGTGTATTATATTTAAGGGTAATTAGGTAATTTAAAGAATACTGGGCAAGTGAGATTTAAAATCCTACTGAGGAGGTTTTAGAAACAAAGAGAAGAAATTTAAGAAATCCTAATATTTTAAATTATGACTAAAATCTACGAACCAAACAAAAGAAGTCTACAAATTAAAGACTAATTAAACACCCCCTTAATGAATTTGACTAATGCTTGAAATCCTTAGAAAACGTATATCTGTCATCTAAATATCTGAATCAAGTTAAGAGGTTTTATGCCAAAGATTGAGTCATTTTGAACTTCCATATAACCCACAATGATGTCATCACAACAACTTTGAGTAACCTTTTACCATTGTCTTTAACGTTGAAGTTCGAAATTCGATCATAATCATAAAGCATTGATGTTACATAAATCTGACCGGATCCTCATCCCATCACTTTTGGAATTTAACCCAAACTTCAACAAAAATTGTTTATGAATATGGTAATTAGCTAGCTAGGTAACACAACAAATGCCTTAACATCATCACATATTTTTGCCTATATCATTAATCTCTTATAAAATTAGAGAACCATAGCATATATATTGATATATTGGAGAATAAAAACAATTGATAAAATTATGTCTTACTAGACGTACGTTGAAACTTTTTATCGTGTGTGAATTCATTAAATTAAGCACATATACACCTTTGGCGATTCAGTGGAATGAAATGAATCGGAATTGATAAATTCGATCTGATCATTGTTTATGATAAAAAAAAAAAAAAGAAGAATATTCGAAACAAGTTTGATGATAATGTGAAATGGAATGAGTTTAAAAATGGTTGATAGTTTGGGTGGCACAGTAGTGTACTTGTTCATATCCAATCCACCGACCCTCCTTTTAATAGAATAACAGAAGAGAGAAGAAGAGGTAAGGATGCTTTCATGGGGTTTTGGGAGGAGCTACCTTTATTCTTTGTAAATACACATATGGCCCTTGGTTTCTGCAAAAGTATTTCTCATACAATTTTTCTATATATATAAATATCTCCCCCACTCCATCCCAGGTCCCCCCCCCCCCCCCCCCCCCCCCCTCTTCTATAGAACACATAATACACCTACAATTTATCTAACAACTTTGATTAATTTATGTTTATGATCGAGTTATCAGTGGCGGACCCAGGATTTTCAGTCGTCGGTGGCACAAATTTGAGTTGTGTTTTCAATTTTACAAATTTATTAATTAGATTGGTCGGGTCGGGTTAACAACCGACAATATTAATTGAAATTTCTTAAATGTTGGGATTGAATAAGACTAATGGAATTGAGTTTGATGAAATGAACCAAAATAATAAATAATAATTACTTATTTGGTATTTAATTTTTGGTGTTATATTATTAATTCATTGTTTTTTTATTTGTTACATTACATTAAAAAATAATATACTACAAATTTATTTATTTGATTGAATATTATAATAATTTTTGATTAATTATTGTAATTACCTTTTAATATTTAAAAAAACACGTACGGTTGCACGTTCAAAAAACCACCGGTTGCACATACAAAAAACCGTAAAAAATTACATTACATAATAAAGTTATTGGCAAGTTATTGGCGAAAGGACCGGTGGCACGTGCCACCCCCAAGTTCCACTTGGGTCCGCCGCTGCGAGTTATTATTTTTGTCTAATCGAAGGGCTATAAGATCAGGTATATCATGATTTTGATGTATTGAATAATAATGACATGCTGAATCATGATTTTGATCGAGAAATGAAGAAAATGATATAACTAAATATAAAGTACAAGTTTTTTCCCAAATTAAAAAATATATGGAAAAGCATGATGCATGATTGACAAAATTCTATGATTAAATCAAAAAATGCAGATTGCAAATGCTTATTTTACAATAATGTTTGTAGCTAAGACTTGTATATATATCTTTGTTTGCTGTCATCATTATGGAAAAAAAATGAACTTTTGATAACAAGAGAGAAAAAAGGGATTATTTTTTACTATTACTGGAAAATGGTTTGATTAATATCTATCTCTATCTATTTAAAAAAAAAAACTAAATAATTTACCACTTGTTACTTATTAGAATGCCAATTCACATTGTTTTCTTGTGACATGTGTAATCTAATTAATTTAATTAATCATAATTTGATAATACAAATCATTTAATTAATTTGGTTAACATTTTTAATACTTATTATTTAATTTTTAAATACTAATTGAACTTCTTTATAAAAATTTATAATATTGATGAAAAAAGCGTATGAATATGGATTTCAATAAAATTTAAGTTTATAAAAATAGATAAAATGCTTAAAAAGTAAAATAAACATGTAATAATCATAAAATTAGATATAAGATATATGAACAATAATTAAAAGCTAAAAACTAAAATAAATAATTTATTATTTAAAATTACAATAATGTTTTAAAAAGACAACTACAAGTTATTATAATATTATTAAAAAGTGATAGAAAAATTACATATAAGAGCACACATATTATAGCAATGGAATAATTTTTAAAGAAAAGACATATTTTAATATAATAATTTTTATGTTAAACTTAATTTAAAAAGTATGCATCTTGTAAATTGATTTGTATATTTCTTATCGTACCATAAATATTTTAAAAATATTTTTGTATTGAATATATATTTCCTATAATTAGAATATAACACATTTATTTTATAATGTAAATTTAATAATTTTTTATACAAGTTTAATATTTATGTTTTACGATTAATTTATAATATATTATTATTTTTTTTAATAATAATTTATTTACTAAACATGCATAAATTAATCTCTGTATATATAATTATATATGCATAAATTAATGTACTGTACATCCATCACAGCGATATTTAGCATGGTTTTGAGTGAGATTTTGGAAGTTTCTACGCAAGAAATTATAAAGACACGGACCATACAAACTAATTAAAACCCTAATAAATAAGTTACCCATGTATGTATAGTAGGGTTTTTGGTGGAAAATAATATTTTTATAGAATTAATTTGTTGGGACATTATGTACGTACGTCAAGATGAAAGTCAAATTACCATATCTATATTTATAAAATTTTTGAACATTTATGATTTTACTTATTATGACAAAACGTATAAATACATAGATAGTTTTATATAATTCATTATTACAATCTTATAAATTTAAACTACGATTTCATTTTGACGTATAAACTTCTAACATTCTATCTTAAGTTAATAATAAAAGTGTTTTTATTGTCCAATTGACTAATTAATCTTTGAATATTTTCACGTATTTATACAATTATAATCACGTAGTTTTTATAATTTATTATACTAAAAATGATTAGATTCTTACAAGTGTGTTCAATATATATATATATATATATATATATATATATATATATAGATTTGGGTTCAAATGAGTACCACTAGTTTTGCGAAGTACCGGAGGTAACTCGCTTAAAATCAATTTTTTTTGAAATTTTTTTCATAATCATGTTTAAATTAATAATACAAGAATACTTGCAAAAAATCACACATAAACACACACTAGAACTATGTGAAACGTGTGTGTTCACATGAACTCTGCTGTTGTGAACGTGTGTTCACAACTAAGCATGTTCACATGAATTTTTTCACGTTCACATGACTTTTAAGATGCTAGAAAGTGTGAATGTATGTATTTTTTTACGAATAGCCTTATATTATTTGTATCTAAATGAATATGAAAAAAATTCAAAAAAAAACTTTTTTTCGGAGCAAGTTCACATCTGAAACCCGTGTGTTCACAGGTTCTCACGGTACTCTGCATTTTTTAGGTACTCACACGAACCATATTCTGTATATATATATATATATATATATATATATATATATATATATATATATATATATATATATATATATTACTTTTACATGCTTTCATTTTCCATAGAGATTTAAACATTTTTTTGGGTAGTTCTTGAATCGTATATCTTATTTTAATCCTCTAAATAAACATAAACCATTACAAAAAACAGGTTTTTTGTGGCGACAAAAGTAGCCGCTAATTAGGGATGAACTTAAGACTACTAGCTACCGTATTGGCCCGTCCTGACTCTTGATTTTTCGACTCCCTATTTGGACAAAAATACGAGACCGGGTACTATACCAAATTGTGATATTCGAGATCGATACTAGTACCATATTTGGTACCGGAAAATCGTAACTAGTCTCGTTTGGTACCATTATTCGATATACAACAAATAATGCATGAAATGCAAAAAATTGTAATAGTTCTTATACCAATCATTGACAATTTCATCATTTTATATATGTTGAAAATTAAAATTAAAACACAAAAACCCTAAAGAAAAAAATTAACAATTGTTTTATGCTAATTAACGACAATTTAACAACTGTTGAGATGAATAAGAAACTGAGATTTAAAATGGAAATTATGATTTAAAAACATAACACGTGGCAAATTATGATTTAAAGTACTATTACTTTACGTTACCAAACACCTTTAATATTAATAAAAGGTACAAATCACGTAAATGATGGCTATCACGTAAATGTGGTAACGTAAAGTGTGGCAATTTTGGTTAGATTGATATTATTTGGCTAAAACTTGATAATGATGTGTGATTTTTGGCTATTTTAGTAATTAACCCTTTTCCTAATATAACTATTTCAATTTATTCTTTTAATTACTTTGAAAACTAATACTAATTACTATCTAATTTAACCTCTATTAATAAAAGTCAATATGATTAAATGTTTTAAATTTAAATTATATTTTCATTAATTTTGATTTAAATTTACACTTATGTTACCAACATAATCAATTTTATAAATAAGGACAAGTTTTCTCATATAAAAGTGTGATTTTAAATTATTTATTATTGTATATAAAAATATATCTAAATATTGACTATAATTATATAATATGTAATAATGAATCATATAATTGATACATTATAATGTTATTATATTAAAAAAATGTTTTAGTTATAGATGAATTCAATTTCTTATCTTGATTATTTGTTTAATATAATTAGCTTATAACAATTTGAATTTTCATATTTAATACAAATTTAAGAATTTTTATGTTATTTTAGCATCAGTACTTTATTATATTCATAGTTATATTTTAGTCTTATATATAATTTTTAGAAAAAAAACATTCTTTTATTTAATATACCCACGTAACATGTTGGTTGCTTAACTAGTTATAATATAATCTAAAATATACAATTAACTAAAATCTAACAAACTCAATTTCTTTATAGTTATTTCATGTTTTTTATAAATAATTATTTTTAATATTTTTTAAGTTCAACTCATTTAGTACATGGATATATAATCTAGTATATATATAATAAAAGAAAACACAAATTGTCACATGACATCAACATGTTTTATCAGAAAAATAAAAAAAATTATTATTTTTAAAACAAAATAAATAAAAGATAAATACAATTCATGATTTTTATATAACAAAATAAAATAAAATAAAAATAAAATTCATTATTTCTATAAATGTTAACAAATAATTAACTTTATTCGCTATTTGATATTATCCACTAATATTATTGCCATTATTATTTTTAATTTGACATTTGTTAATTTTTAGCTTTAACTATTGATGTCAAAAAAAATATTACGGAGTTCAAGGGAAATATTTAAATACATGTCTTATAAAAATCTTAATTTATAAAATCTATCCATAAACCTTGAATAATATTTATAAAATAAAAAATCTTAAATTATACATATTCAAAGTATATAATTATATATTTAGAATTTAAAATAATATATTATAATAAATAATGTGATATTTGAAATGAAAAAAATACGATATTAATAAAGATTATATTTTAAATTAAAATTAAAAAAATATAATTTATTATTTTTTATATCTATAAACACTAAGAAATAATCAACTCTATCCACTATTTGACATTATTCAATATAATAATGTTATTTTTCAAAATTATCTATTTGACATTTATTAATTTTTAGCTAAGCTAAATCTAAACTTAAAAAAATTTTAAATTATATATTCTAGTTATGAACAATAGCTTTGATAAATAAAAGTATTATTCTTGTATTTTTATAGTAGTTAATATTTATATATTTTAACTTTAACTTTATATATATACATATATTTAATAAATTTTATTCGTGTAACACATGAGTTCATAAACTAGTTAAATTTCATATTTTAAAGTATGAAAATATCATGAAGTCAAAATTTTCATATATTAATTATCTATATATGGGATTTTATAAAGACAACCCATCTATCCCTTAATGTGACATTTCCTTGATTAATATTTTATTGTTTTTTATTACACGTGATCATTAATTAAGTTGATATGATAGTTATATAAAAGGTGTGTTTAGTACACTAGAAAAAACTTAATAGTGCCACGTTAAAAAGATAATATAGTCCGGTTATTTAACCTGGTTTGAACGGGCCGGGGTGGCTTTATTATAAATCCAAATAAAGCCCGGTTTTTGGGAGGTCGAGAGAGCTTCCGTCGATTGATAGGTAGTCGATTGAGAGGAGATGGCGTCAATTGATAGGTCGATTGAGAGCTTCCGTCGATTGATAGGTCGATTGAGAGGAGCTAGCCAATCAATTTGATTTGGGAGTTCACCAGATCGAGAGGGGTAGGGAAGGAGATATAGCAGAGCGTTAAAGAGGAAGATAAGGTTTTTGTGTGACTTTTGAAGTCTCACCAAATTAAGGAGGAAAACACAGATGAAATTTGGGAGGAGAGAGCGGGAAGCAGGAGGTGAAATTTAGGGTGGCAATGTTAAAAGAGAAAAATTGTTCCAAGCAATCAAACCCGGTTTCTATAAAATAACCAGACTATATTACTTTTATAAAAAGGTGTGTCGTCTTTCTACTGTACAAAAGAGTAATTATTTAAAATAGGACCCGGTTTTTGAAAAACAACCGGGCTTTATGTGTTTAAAAAACACGGGATTAAGTTGTAACCTGGTTTTAGAGCTTTTTTATTTTGTTTAACCTGGTTATAATAAGGGGGTCTGGTTAGAGTTTTTGTAGTAGTGGTAATAAGAGATACATGAGAAAATCGTTTAAAAACCCATATTTTTTTCCCAATTGTGGACATCTACGAGTAGAAACCTTGTAAGAAAGTTTCTCTTATGTCCTAATTTTCAGGTATTGCTCCATTAATTGTGAAAAAAATTCTTATTGAGTCTCAAGATTTCATATTACATGTAGGATTCCTAAAGAATATGCAAATTCTTTAGGTGGGTTGCTCCTGGAAATATATGTGAATGTTACCAAATAATAGTCGATGAAATGCAACTGGAACTGAAGAAATCACATATCGATGAAACAAGATGGAATGCAACTGGAACCAAAGAATTAAAGATGGAATTGGTGATTTTGTAAAGGCCTTTAATTGTATGTATAAATTTTTTTTCTTGTTGTACAAGATGATGTTTTAGTTTTGAAACGTTTACGTACCCGTTACCTATCATGCCACGTAAAATGTGTACCCAGTTCCAACCGGTTACAACTAAAAGTTGTACTTTGATGATTTTTTCGCAATTCTATAGCAACCCTATTATTTATATATGATGATTATTCTTACGTGTTTGCATTATGAGCGGAGATTTTTGGATATTGGTTGTAACATAGAAATAAAAAAAAAAATAAACAATTTATATAATAACTATAAATTGTTTTTTTTAATTCGATCCCTATAGTCAGTTTGTTACAGAAACCAAAGAAAAGACCCTTGTTCCCAACCTTCATGCCTGCGTCACTAATGGCAGAAACAAGCAACAATCTTAAACATTTTAAACACTTCTTTTATGGCATTAATTTTAAAAAATAAAATAGAATATATTATATGCAAACAAAGATTTTAATAAAGAGAGGGCGTATCTACCTTGAACAAGTGAAAATTGACTCCTTGAAATGTGAGCATGCAGTAGAATTGAAGTCTGTAAAAGGTACATATATATATGGGAATTTTTTGAATTAATTGTATGGAATGCCACGTAATCATCATCATCAAGATCAAGATCAAGATTCAAGATACAAGACTGATGAGATTAAAATTAAGAGAAAAATATGTTTTTTTTATTTTTAAAAAGCAAGCAGTTTCAGTCAGACACTACTACACACACAGTTGAGTTTGTACACACAGTTACTGGTCCTTATAAGCATGGGCTTGATAACAAATTTTCTTCACTTTCGAAATGGGAGTTTGCTCAAGTGTTAGCCTTTAAAAAGCAACAACAGAATTCAATGCTACTTGCTATTTTAATGGTACCTTACTGCTAAAATCTAAAGTGCATTGTCACTGTCATACTCATGCATGTTTCTTTTTTATTTCTACTTCAAAATTTCTACAAAATCCATCATCTAACATCAGTTTATCTTGTTAATTCTTATAATATATTTTGTATCACAAATAACTAACTGACCCTCTTAATTATTTAACATCGTACGTAAATGTGTTTGTGTGAGAGATCGACAAAGAGTGTCTTAATATATCAAATGTTACATACATTGATATGTGTGAGTACTCGATCTTTCTTGGTGATTAAATTAACAACCCATTCGTGTTTTATATCAGATGTACATGAGTTTTTTTTTTAAATGAGCCATTGGTAATCTTACACTAAGCTGTAACTTGATTTTGGGATTTAATTATCTACTGTTTTGGACTTTAGATTCTTTGTTTTGTACTGCAAACTGTTGTTAAACCTAACAAGAAGTTAAAGGAAAACACAAATATAACAGATAGCAGATATAAGGATTGCTGCATATGAATTTGAAATTATTTCGAGTTTCTTCACAAAATTATGAAATCTCGAGTATACGTAATTAAATAACAGCTAGCCTGATCATAAATAATGAGATATTAATAGAGTATAAGTAGTTAAATTATTTGGGGCACTACATGCATCGATTGATTCTCAATCTCTTACACATTATAGACTTATAGTTGAAGTCTTTGTCTCTAGCTTTCTTTAAATTTGTATATTTATCTTATCAGTATAAGGATATATGACAACATGGAATGGGGAGTAATGTTTTTTTACCTTGAGTGAAGACATTGGTCATAGTCAATGGTAGTAATGAATTGAAGTGGTTACATTTATGAAGCTACTTTAGCCAAGAATATGTAAAGATTATTTGGGTATGATGTAGAATGACACATTGAACATCTCAAACGTTTTTTCCACAAAATTTTCCTCATTGAAAAAGGTAGAATTCCCCAATTCGTATGGCATCACTAATAATACACACATGATGAACTCATCATTTTGGTATTTGAATTTAACACAAAAGTACAAAACTAGTAAACACTTGGCAAATTCCCTGATCATTTTCCCTTTTTCCCTCTTTTAACAAATCAAACCGAACGATCATTGATCTCGCGGTATATACCAAGGTGTTTACCTAACTAAGTAATTGTTGGTTTAAGTCTCAATTAAAACAAAAGGTACGTAGTATATAGTGAATGATAAATATGTGGTAGTATATGTTGTCTTTCAGATTGAAAACTGAAAAGCAATGTAATTTTGGATCAAGCTAGAAAGTTAAGCCAAATGACATTAACGAAAACCTAACTAAAAGAATTATAGATGTTGAACAACAATGAAACCAAGATTTCTTGGAGAATTTTCCTATATATACCGATTACCGAATATGGCTATGAAATTAAGAGTAACTATAGCTTCTATATGAAATTAACCATTAAATTCATATCAAACCAGGATACATGTAACATGAATTAACGTAAAAGAAATTAACTCACATAATAGTACTTAGTACATTGCAACTTACAACATATAATCTCAACAATAAAACAAAGCAAATTATATGTATACATATAAATATATATCACTAGAATTAAGCCACTATACCCTAGGGTTTCCAAGAAATTCTTCATATCCATCCATCTATGGCATGCAAAGTTTACTTATACATTGTGCATCGAATGCTAACATTTCAACAATCGTTAGTGACGATGCACGATGTACATGGCTTTTGTGCAGAGAAGTGAAAAAAGATCCAAACTTAGAATATAATGATGGGTAAATAATGTAAGTCACAAGAGATGGGTGGTGGTAGTAGAAGAAGTGAAGCCACTAAGATCAGTTGTACCCCATGCAACATTCCTAGTACCCAAAAGCTGTTCATTTCCTGAAATACCTAGAAAATTTCTTGACAAATTCAACCCTTGATGCTGTTGTTGTTGATGATGATTTTCCTCCATCTTCATCCCATCAACTTGTCCACCGTAGTTTGATGGACCTTCGCCATACATCCCACCATTAGTAGCTTCTAGAAATGGAAAGTGTGCAAATTTGCTACTAGGGTAATTACTATCATGACCAAGATTCATCATATCAGTTCCATTTCCACCCACAAATGTTAAACCAAGCTCTCCACCTCCATAGTTTGGCATGGGGGGTAAAATTGGAAATTGAGATGGTCGAGTGTTGTGTGGTAAAAGCCCTAATACATCTGTGGTGGTGCAGCTATTAGAAGAATTTGGATTATTATTACCAGCTGAGCTAGTGGTTGCTGCCGGAGACTTTGACCTAGAACCACCCCTTGACCCCTTACTACTTTTCTTGTTTCTCCGGCAACCACCGCCCACCGGGACGTTTCTCAAGGCACCACCTCTTGTCCAGTACCTCCGGCAAGTCTTGCAAAAGTGACGGGGCTGTGACAGACTGTAATTGTTGAAGTAACAGAACTTGGTATTGGTGGATTCACATCTAGGGCATTTCATTGCTGTCTCCGGCTGTGGGAGCTTCCCCATCATTCTTCCACGATCAGACATCTGAAGAGATCTTCCATCTCCACCGCTACCTAGAGGTGGAGGTGGTGGAAAAAGTGGTGGCGGAATCTGAGAAATATGATCACCACCACCACCAAGACCAACAGCAACGCCTCCAACTGCCTGCTGAAAAAGCAAGAAATTCAAGATGTGAGTATATTCTACAACATATCATAAAGGAGAAAAACACAAGGAATATATGAAATCATTGTCTTTATTTTATTTTATATGCATATACAATATACTTTTTATGATCTTTAAAGATTTAAGAAGGTATGAGGAATTGAAGAAAAGCCATTAGTTACCTGTTGTGGCCAATTGGGAGGATCTAGATAGGAAGGAAGTGATGAGAAAACCATATCAAATGGGTGGTGGTCTCTGATTGAATTAAAGCTTTTTTTTTTTCTTTTGTAAAAGTTTGATGGGGTTGATGAGTATGGTGGAGAATCACATCAATAATAAGAGACTTTCACAGAGAAAGATAGGAGCCTGGAAAGATAAAGGAAGAGAGAATTGAAGGGAGAAGGGTGTGTTTGTGTTTATTTATTTTTGTTCCATACTCCTAGCTACGTACACTACTCTCCTCTTTTTGTCTTCTTTCTTTGTGTATTTCTAGGGTTTCCTCATCTTCTTAACCTCATCAAACCTACTTTGTTTGGATCTCTCTTCCTTTCTATGTAAGTTTAGTTAATTAATTTGAAATAAACTAATTAAACGCACATTTAATTTTCAGGTCAAAATGTATGTTTTTATCTATGTTGTTTGAATAATTAATTAGCAATTTAAGTGTGTGTGTGTGTATATATATATACATACAAAAATAAGGATCATGCTCTATATATATGTATGTATATATATTTAAGTATTTGTATGTGTGTATATATATGGTCAAGATGAATAATTAGCAAGTGTATTAATACATACCAAGAGCAAAAATAAGGATTGTGCAGTTACCACATACAAAGTAATCGTATTTGTACGGTCAAAATACCATGGAAAAATTATGCAAAAAACCATAAGTATACAAACTTTTTTTTATTAATACTCAATTTCATTTTTTTCCTTAATAAGGTTAAACCTTTTAAAATCGATCACTCGTCAACCTGTTACATCTGATTAACATATATTCTTAAACCTAATTTGCAGAAATAACCATCAAAATATAAAACCTTTTCGAATAAGTCCCCCACTAATTTTGTTGTTCTTGTTGTTATTATTATTATTGATATTTTAATTATAATATAATAATTTATTTACAATTTTATTTATTTCTTAAAAATTAAATTATTTTTTTATTTTTACTTTGGATATTTTTTTATGTTTATATTATCTTTATATAATGCATCATTGTTTATTTATGATTATTATATGAAATCAATTGATTTTCAAAATTTCGATAAAAGAAAACGAACCATTCTGTTTTTATATTTTTTTTACGACGATCCCTTCCGATTTCATTTTCCAATCATAAATAAATATTTGTAGTTATTTTCATTCAAAAAACGCAACGGATTACAGATTGTTCTGTTTGAAAAAATGAAAATCTATTGATTATAGTTTTTTAGATCGGAAATTTGTCAGAATAATATACTTAAATGAAAAGTAAGTGGTAAAATAATATGTATAAATACAGAATATATTTTGTGAACATTTTATTAATCGTCAACATTATGAACAACCAAAAAACTGTTTTAAATTTATGAATGTTTTTGCAGATGCTACTAAACCTTTTTATTAACATATGAATCTTCTTGGATCTTTTTTATTGAATCCTATGAACCTTTTGAATGTTATGAAACTTGTTGCAGACAATTCTATAAACCCTATGAGTCATATGAATATTATTACAAACACTTGTCGATATATATGAACACTTGTATAAACTTTTTTCATGTACATTCACACTATATAAGAACATGAAATCATGTATCACATAAATGTACGATCCATACATGTAAGTTTTGTATGTGTACGTTTCATATTATTTTGAAGAAGTTCAAAGATTTGAATGTATGTGAAAGTTAAATACTATATATCTTTATAATGTTACTAAAATACCTTAAAGAAAAAATAAATTTAAAAAGTTCTTTTTAAAAGTAATACTTACTGATAAGCTGCATGATGAGTGCTACTCACTAGAACTACATTTTATACATACACATATATATACGAATAATAGATGTTGAATTTACTAAATAGTATGAATAATGCTATATAATATTATTTCTAATCATTATAATAATAAAATATGTATTAATAAAATTATTAACAAAATATAGAAAGCATTAATGATGATATTAGTTACAAAAGACTTTATATATATATATATATATATATATATATATATATATATATATATATATAGGGGTGGATTCAATGGAAAACCACTATACACCTGAAAACTATGGAAACCTACGCATACCGTCCGATTTGGTGCATTTCATGAAAAAATACGGTGGCATGATCGTAAATAAGGTGATGCATTACGCGGGGAATTTGATGCATTTGTGGCGGTGCAGTGCGATTTTCACAAGTTTTCAGGTGCATTGTGGTTTTCCATTGATATATATATATATATATATATATATATATATATATATATATATATATATATATATATATATATATATATATATGTTTGTGTGTGTGTGTATGTGGGATAATTACTGAAATAGCCAAAAATCACACTCCATTATCAAATTTTAGCCAAATAATATAAATCTAACCAAAATAGCCACACTTTACGTTACTACATTTACGTGATTTGTACCTTTTATTAAAATTTTAATGCATTACGTTACAAAAGGTGTTTGGTAACGTAAAGAAATGGTACTTTACGTTACCAAAATGTGTTTACCATTAAATGACAAGCCACCTACTTTTTATTGGGAAGGAGCAACATTTAAATTTGGTAACGTGAAGTACCATTACTTTACGTTACCAATTATCTTTTGTAACGTAATGCATTAAAATATTAATAAAAAGTACAGATCACGTAAATGATGGCTATCACGTAAATGTGGTAACCTAAAGTGTGCTAAAACTTGATAATGGGGTGTGATATTTGGCTATTTTAGTAATTTTTTCATATATATATATATATATATATATATATATATATATATATATATATATATATATATATATATATATATATATATATATATATATGGGTGGGTTCAACGAAAAACCTATATGCATCGGAAAACCCGGGAACCACTTTATAGCCATTGGATCAGGTGATAAATCACGCAGAAAGTCGATGCATCACGAGGGAATTTGATGCATTTGTGGTGGTGCATGGAGGTTTTCCAAGGTATTCCGATGCATGTTGTTTTCCATTTAACTCCCATATATATATATATATATATATAATATGGTTCGATAGAGTACCACTCATTATGCAGCGCACCAGAAGGTACACTTTTAAAAACTTTTTTGAAATTTCTTTTTGATAAACATGTTTTAATTAACATTATAAGGATCATATGTAAATTTCACATACATTCACATCTCCTGACTCCTTAAAAATGATGTTAACGTACACTTACATAAATTTGCATATATGTGAACGTGCATTTATGTGATGCATGATTTAATACACTTAGAAAGTGTGAATGTGCGTCAAACTTACATACCATCTGTGAAATGTTAATTAAAACATGTTTATGAAAAAAATTTCAAAAAAAATAATTGTAAGAGTGGTACCTTCTGATGCGTTACAAAATGGGTGGTACTCACTTGAACATACACACACACAGACACACATATAGAATATGGTTCGTGTGAGTACCTAAAAAATGCAAAATACTATGAGTACCTGTGAACACACGCTTTTCAGATGTGAACATGCTCCCAAAAAAAAGTTTTTTTTTATTTTTTTTTCATATTCATTTGAATACAAATAATATAAGGTCATTTGTAAAGAATTACATACATTCACACTAGCTTTCTAGCATCTTAAAAGTCATGTGAACGTGAAAAAGTTTATGTGAACATGCTTAGTGTGAACACACCTTCACAACAGTACAATTCATGTGAACATGCACGTTTCACATAGTTCTAGTGTGTTTATGTGTGATTTTTTACAAATAGTCTTGTATTATTAATTTAAACATGATTATGAAAAAAATTTCAAAAAAAAGGTTTTATAAAAGCTACCCACGGTACTCCGCAAAACTAACGGTACTCATTTGAACTCATATATATATATATATATATATATATATATATATATATATATATATATATATATATATATATATATATATATATATATATATATATATATATATATATCTGTGTGTGTGTGTGTGTGTATGAGAACACCAAAAGACACATGTCACTTCTACATTTTATCAAAAAAGATAAAAATACAGCTTATTATTATAAAAAAAATTTGAATTTATTATTTTTAAAATAATAAATACACTCTATTATTTTTATTTTTAATTAAAAAAGATGAATACACATTATTATTTTTTAATTTGAAAATATCTAAAGGTACAATAATTTATTTTTCTAAAGCGATAAATAAAATCTATTATATTTTTAATTTATAAATATTAAAATAATGAAATCTATAAGTATTTTAGTTTTTACAAATTAGATATTACAAATTAGTATATTTTTAGTTATTGTAAATTAAAAATTAGTAGAAATTTTGTGATTAATTATTGATTAATATTGGCAAAATAATGACCATTTTTTTTAGTTTTTAGTAGTAAATTAGTGACCACTTTTATTTGGTCTCTAATCAGTGACTTTTTCTTTTTGGTCTTTAATAGTAACTCAGTGACCAATATTTTGGTCTTTAATCGACGTTAACGGAAAGAGTCAATTAACCTCAATTAGTGACCTCTTTTTGGTTATTAAAATTGGTCACAAATCAACTTTTAGTAACGACTTTTACTATTTAGTGACGAAATTCAGTGACAACACTAGTCGTCACAACCTTAGTGACCACTATCAGTTTCATCTTTGGTCACTGTCAAAATTAGTGACGGACTTTTTGTGACGAAAGTGACCATCCAAATTTTGGTCACTAAGCACCATCTGTGACAATATTTTCACTGTTAGTGACCAAATTTTTTTCGTCACTAAACACCTCTTTTCTTGCAATTTATATCAATAAAAACATTCATTACGGTAACATGATCAAAAGTACGTAATGAATGACTAGTTCAAATTATTTAAATATTCATTACTCATAAAATATTTAATTTAATGCCAAAGTGCAATGTGGTACATGTTTATGCGTATTGCACATTTGAATATGTTTATATTGTTATTTTACATGAAATAAAATCTTTTATCATACTTAACATGTAAATAATGTGAATTTTAAATAATAATGCATTTTTTTTAACATGTATATATTCCATTATTGCATGTTTTTGCATGAAAATAAATATTTTATTTTAATGAACTTTGTATATTTTAATATGGGATTTCAGGACTCCAGTCTAATATTAGACTCCATAGACGATATATATATATATATATATATATATATATATATATATATATATATATATATATATATATATATATATATATATATAGAGAGGGAGGTTCAATTGAGAACTTTTGTGCATCGAGGTACAAAAGTACCTATATCATCCATTAGATCAAAAATTTGTATGGATTAGATTGATGGCAAAAGGGTAAATAGTTGGACAATTTTATGCATCTTGTGCATTATGAAAACAAACAAGGAAGGGCATTTTGGGGAATATGCATACCTCATTAAATTTAATATTTCAACAAATAATCAAATAATAAATGCTAAATAAATTCAATTGATACATTTCCAAATTTAAAAAAAGTACACAAATTCAAAAAAGATGATGGAGATCGATGCATTTCATCGTTAATCGTGTTTATCTATGCATCGTGTTCAAAAAAGACGCATTTAACAAAAAAAATACACAAATTCATTTATGCATCGTGTTCGTCGTTCATATTCTTCATTCATCTATGCATTGTGTTCAACTTGTTCATCATTCATCTATGCATCGTGATTTTTCATCATCCATTTATGCATCATCATTTTTTGTTGTTCATCTTTCATCATCCATCTATGCATCGTCATTGTTCATCTTCCATATATGCATCATCATTATTCATCGTTCTTCATCCATCTATGCATCGTGTTTTTCATATTTATCATCGGTTGCATCTCTTGTTCATGTTTATCATCATCGTTGTTCATCGTTAATCTTTGTCTTCAAATCATCATCACTATGAAAATTATGAAGAACACAATTAGAGAGAAAGGGAGAGAGAGAGAGAGAGAGAGAAATGGGGAGGAAAATTAGGAATGTAGTTAATATGAGATTTTAATTCAAAATGTAACTCCTAATTATCTTTTAATGATATTTAAAAATTAATTAATTTCATATATTTAATTTTCCCAAAATGTCCTTTGTGCACCCTTGTTAGATTATCCGATGCACAAAAGTGCCCCTAGGTGCCCCGATGCATAAAAGTTCTCATTTGAACCGCAATCTATATATATATATACATATATATATATATATATATATATATATATATATATATATATATATATATATATATATATATATATATATATATATATATATATATAGATTGGGGTTCGATTGAGAACTTTTGTGCATCGAGGCACCATTGAGAAATTTTGTGCATCGAACTATCTACCAAGGGTGCACAAAGGGCATTTAGGGGATATTAAATGTATGAAAATTATTTTTGAATTTAAATGTTTTTAAGATAATTAATAGCTAAATTTGGTATGAAAATCACAATAAACTTCTTTCCTAAAATCACTCCCTCTTTCTCTCTATCTATCTCTCTCTCCTTTCTCTTAGCCCCCTCTTGATTTTGGAAGAGATGAACGATATGCATGATTTATTTTTGGAAGAGATGAACGATATGAATGAAGAGATGAACGGCATGCATGTATTATGAATTTGTATTATTTTTGTTAATGTTGGAAGTGTAATAATTAAATAAGGATTGCATAATTCCTGTTTTACCCCTCCGCGAATTTCATTATGTGCACTTGATGCATAAAACTTTCTATTTAATTACCCTTTTGCCATTTGATCTAACCCACACATTCTTTTCATCCAATGGCCAATGGTAGTTCTTTTGTGCCTCGATGCACAAAAGTTCTCAATGGAACCTCCCTCTATATATATATATATATATATATATATATATATATATATATATATATATATATATATATATATATATATATATATATATATATATATATATATATATATATATATATATATATATATAGCCGGGTTTAATTGAGATATTTTATGCATCCAGGTACATAGGTTCCATCTATCTTCGTTGGATCGAATTAATCTCGTTATGCAACAAACCTGATGCCTCTCGTGATGCAACATAATTGATGCATATAGAGAATGGTAGTTTAGGAATATATATATATATATATATATATATATATATATATATATATATATATATATATATATATAATTTATTCAATTTTGATTTTATATTAATTGAATATTGCATCAAATATACAAGTCATAAATGATATATAAATTAATTAATACATTTCCAAAATTAACAAATATTATACAAATTAAAAAAAGATTAAGATGTAGATACATCATCTTCGTATTCATCATCATCGCATTCATCAGTTTGTGATGTATCAACATCTTCATTCATTCAAAAACATCAATCTAACGTGATGCAACAACGCGTGTTAATCCAAAAAAATCAACATGTTCATCAAAGTAATGCATCAACAACGTGTTCAAATGTGATGTAATAACGTGTTCATCCAAAAAACCATTGTATTCATTGTTTCAACGTGATGTATCAACGTGTTCATCATCTTCTTCTTCGTTTTTTTCCGACATCTTCATCTTCATCGTTTCTTTCCCACAATATGCATTGCGTTCATTTCTTCAACTTCATCATTTCTTTATCTTATTCATTATGTTCAACAATGGTGTAACCGAAAAAGAGAGATAAATGATAGATAGATAGATGATGGTAGTGGTTAGCGGTGGTCTCATGGATGTAACCGAGAAAGAGAGAGAGGTGACAATGGTTAATTTTGTTGGTGATCCCGGCTCATGGTGTAGCGTTGGAAGCTAATGTTGGTGGTTTCGGCTGCAACGTGGCGGGCTGGTGGTGGTGGACGATGATGTTGGTGGTAGTCGCCGGTGGTGTGGTTCTTTCGTAGAGAGTGAGAGATGGATGGAGAGAGACGAGGAAAGTGAATAATTATTTTGATTTTGAATTCCTAAATTAACGTTAATTTACCTATTGTAATTAACTTCCATATATTTAAATTTTATTTTGAATTATCCAATATTACCCTTAGTGCACCCGGCTTTGTTATTGTCTCTGATACATAAAAGTTCTACGAGATTACTCGATGCACAAAAGTTCTCAATTGAGCTCGATAATCTATATGTGTGTGTGTGTGTGTGTGTGTGTAGAGATAGCTAGTGAGTGAGTGAGTGAGTTCAGATACCAGATAAGAAGATTAAGGTGGTATTTGTTTTTTAAGAGGTTAAATGTCTGAAGTCTGAAAACCACGTCTGAAATTAAGAGGAGGTTTTAAGATCTGAAATTAAGAGGCTCTTAATTTAATTCTGCCAACTCACATCCTCTTAAAATTCAGAGGAAAGTTAAGAGGTTTTAACCTCTTAAGTCTGAATTTAAACAGACAATCTTAATTTATTATAGATCTGAATTTTAGACTTCAGATGTTTTTAAGAGCCTCTGAATGAAAAACAAATGAGCCCTAAGAAGTATTCATGAGGGTGGCACCATTTTCTATAAAAATAAAATACAAATCATATATTAAAAAATGTGTGATTTTTATACCTATGTGAACATTTTGCTTTTCTCTTGTTTGAATTATTTAATTTGAAATTTTTCTTTCTGAGAGAGTTATGGATGGACTGTCCTCGAAAAAGGTTTTCTGAAATGCATCTTGGGTGAGATTTATTTGACTGCATGATTTTTATTTTATTTTATTTTATAAAAATGTGTCTTGAATATATACATTTTTATAATATTAATATATGTTATATTTAAGGTGGCACGTGTTGGGGGTGGGGATACGTAGTGATTAGTGAAAAGGGAAGTATAGTGGTGTCCGAATCTAATTCCCACTCAATTTTTTTTATCAATTAAAATTAGCTAATCTTTATTTCTTTACCCCATTTTCATGAAATTTTTAAATAAAAAAATAAATAAATAATGGAAATACATGGTTGGAAAGGGGAGGTCGTCCCTCTTCCCATGCAGCTTTTACTCTACTGTCACCTCTCCTTCCCACATCTTACACTTAACACCTCCTGTTACTTCCACATTTTGTCTCCCCGGCCACATATATAAATCATTTTCTTTTATAAACACAACACAACAATTAATTATGCATCAAATTTTTATTCTATTTTTAATTAGAATTATAATCAAGAACATTAGGTTTGAACTCATGCATGTTAACCTTAATTAAAAGTTTAAATTCCATTATGAGCTCGAGCACAATTCACCTTTTAATTTCGAGCTTCAAGAAGAAATCAGTATGTTTAAAGTTTTTAAATTAACTCCCTCGATCAGTTAATTAAGTAAAAATAATAATTAACATTTGAAACATAGTTGAGTCTGAGTATGTATAGTAAATGGTAATTATGTAAATATATACATATTCATACAAGGTTAATTAAACTATAACTTTGCACATCACTTGGATATTTTAATTAGTATTCGAGCTTGACTTGACCTCATTAATTCGATTAGAATTATAGTATTTTTTGAAATAAATATTCTTGAATGACTAATAAGTTAACTTGATTGGATTGTACTCTTTCATTTTTAACTTATATACAACAAATATATAGAACAATACGTAATCCATGATAACATGTTGAATAAATTGTAAAGAGTTTGTCATTTTGACAAAACAACTTTTAACACCATGTATTGATTATGTAGCCCGTTTATTAATTTTGGGTCTCTCCTTAGCCCAGCCTATTTGCTTGAAACCCTAAAAGCTAATTTACCCTTGCTTATAGACACTTCTCTCTTTTATGAGAGGAGGAGACTTTCATGATGCATCTCTTGCTCTAGAAGCTCTCTCCTAGACTAGACTATTTACGAGTAGGTTTCACTCCCTCAATGTGACTTGTTTCATCAACAACAACATCTAGACGACACCACCATCAGTTCCAAGCGGTTCTTACAAGGGGTTATCATCCACTTGTTAGGAACTTATCTTCCTTCATATGGACTTCTCTCTATTCTCTGATAACATTACTGTTACACATGCATATATATACGCATACATTTATTGTGATATTTTACATCACCGTTCATAATCTAATTATAACTTGATCGTTGGAGGTGGCTACCGGGGCTCACGCCTTGGGCCCACTTCTAACAGGATTATACATGTTTCAGCCTTATTTCAAGTTCGGGATGGACAAAGAACGACTACATCTCACGTTTGCACCGACCCGATGAAAAATTGTATGAACATATATTCTTATTTTAACTCATTAAATTCCATAATTGTTAACTTTAATTTGTTTAAATATATAGATAAAAGTCATTAAATGACATTCTATGACAATTTCTATTAATTTCTATTCGTTAATCTGTGTTTTGGATGCTACAAAAAAGAGCAGCAATTAAGAATACCAAGAACAGACATAATCCTTCAAAAACCAATTCAACCCTCTAAAGCTTAAAAGTTAATTATTCTAGAAATAAAAATGACATGACTGGCATGGTTCCATTCATAACTTGTGAATTATCAGGGTACTAGATAGTAACCAATTAAGCATGTCGTATCCATCCACATCATTTGTAAAATCATCATATAATTATATATTTATATATACCTTTTTAAAGGCAGTAACCCAAGAGATGTCGAACCATATATGTGGAAGACGAATTGAACTCATAATATTCATTGGAGAAATTAATTTAGGGTTCAACCATTAAGTTAGGCAGTGTTTGTTAATGCCGTAATGAAAGATGGAATGGAATGAATTATTACGAAGAAATGAAAAAAAAAAAGTTGTTTGTTTATTTCGTGGCAATGGAATGAATCATTACGTAAGGAATGTAATTCCTTTCACTACAAGAATTACTGGTATTAGCGGCGACGCCTTTAGCGGCGACATAGGGCTTTAGCGGCGACAAATAAAAACACGGAAACTTGTCGCCGCTAAAGCCATATGTCGCCGCTAAAGGCGTCGCCGCTAATACCCCTCGAAATATTAAGCGGTAAACCTAGCCTCCTTCCCCCCACTGCCTTCTCTCTTTTCTTTTTGGCGCCCACACCCTCTCTGCGATTTTCCGTCGATTTCCGGCGATATCCGGCGATTTACGGCGTTCTCCGGCCTCCGCTGCTGCTGCTGTTCGCGTGTAGCTTCTTCCCCCAACTGCAGCTCGTACTCTCTTCCCGCAAAGCTCCTCCGGTGTTCTCCCCTTTTAGCTCCGGTGATTCTCCGATCGACGTCTCCTCCGGCGACTCTTCTTTTTTTGCTTTTGGTACTCTCGATCTCTATCTCTCACTCACATACACACAACCGTTTATATGTATTTTTTTTAGGTAAAAATACTACAATGTGCTTATGTTTTGTATATTTGGTGTGTAGTATGATAATGTTAGTGTGTATTAGGTAAAAAAAAATATAGATTTGTTAAACTTAGGTGTAAATTTATTTAAATAATTTATAAATTTGTTAATTTAGTGTTTGTTGATTTTTGATAAAATTATATTATTGCTATTTATTTTAAGGTGCAATATTTGTATGTTTGTAGATTTGTTGTGTAATTATTTGTATAAAAGTTTGTAGATTTGTTGTGTAAGCATAAATTTGTTAATTTAGTTGTGATTGTTGATTTATATAATTTAAGATAAAGTTGTAGATTTATTAAAATTAGGGTAAATTATTTGTATATTATAAACATATTTGTAGATTTGTTGTGTAATTAAGTATATACTTGTAATGGATTGATGATAAAGATTGTATTTACCTATAATGGATTGATATAGCTCATATTGTAAACGATTGATATAGATTATATTTACCTATAATGGATTGATATAGCTAATATATACTTGTAAACGATTGATATACATTATATTTACCTATAATGGATTGATATAGCTAATATATACTTGTAAACAATTGATATGGATTATATTTACCAATAATGGATTGATATAGTCCCGTCAATACTAGTAAACGGTCATATATATAGTTGGTGTTTTGAAACGGTCATATATATAGATGATATATACATGTAAATGATGATAATGGGTCGATATGCATTATATTTAGTTGTAATTGGTTGAAATGTGTCATATATACTTGTATTGGATTAATATAGATTATATTTACTTATAATGGATTGATATAGCTCATATATACTTGTAAAGGATTGAGATAGATTATATTTACCTATAATGGATTGATATACTCGTATATACTTGTAAACGGTCATATATATAGTTGGTGTTTTATTACTTTAAATGATATATAGTTGGTGTTTTGAAATGTGTCATATATACTTGTAAACGGTCATATATATAGTTGGTGGTTTGTTACTTTAGTATTTTAGTTATGTTAGTTTGTTATTTTAGCTTAAATATAAGTTGCTAATATAGTTGTTTATTTTGTAGCCGGATAATGTAGATGCGTTTCTTCGAAACCCAAGGTTTAGATCGGCACTTTCTGATATGATAAAGTCATTTTCGTCTCAAAATGACATGGGAAGCGAGAAGGGTCAAGATCAAGATATGGGGAACGAAGAGAATGAAGACGATGAAGATAATGACGAGTAGTTTGCTATTCTAATGTGTAACAAACAATTAAACGGGTCATATAAGGATATAAGGATTTTGTAGTTGACGAATGTTTTGGATATATGAAATTTATTCCAGGTTTATTAAATTATAAACTGTTTCCAGGTTTATTAAAACAGGTTTTATTGAATTTTTAAAAAAAAAATTTAAAAAATAAAAAGATCAATAGCGGCGACACTATTAGCGGCGACAAGAGGTAATAGCGGCGACACTATTAGCGGCGACATTCCGAGCAATAGCGACAACATTTTAGCGGCGACATAATCAGCGGCGACATGTCGCCGCTAAAGGCAATAGCGGCGACTTGTGGGGGCTTTAGCGGCGACTTTTGTCGCCCCTAATACCCTTATTTCTTGTAGTGTTTACCTATCTTGATTTTTATTCCTTGAGGGTGTGATGCTTTTTTTCATTCCCTCAAGGAATAGAATAGAATTTTAGTAATTTTAAAGTTTTTTATTCACTTTACCTATCAAACAACGTATACTAATAACTCATTTCAATCAATGATATAAACAAACATGACAAGGAATCGTAATGATTCATTACATTACCTTGTCCATTCTATTATTTTATCAGTCCATTATGTCCAACCAAACAGATTGAGGTTTTATATATATAATTGACTATTTGATTCTACCAACATACTTATTTCACCATTAGTCAACCAATTAAATGTAAATCTCAAAGTACATAACATATGAAATCATGCAATTGACTTTATTAATTGATGGATATAGAGATATGATACATATACTAATTTCTAGGACAAAACTATCATATCATTAGTTTGTATAAATGACTAGCTAGCTGTTGTGTTATATATAGATATATATGATTTCTTAAAGGTGATACCAAGCCAATCATGGCTCTTAAGTGTTGCAAAAGCTTGCTTATTTCAAAACCTTTTTAAAGCATCCTTGGTCAAAAAGATACAATGATCATTTTGCTTTGTACAAGTTCTTGCTCGATATCGTTGAGTTTTACAACTTGCTATACTCATGATAGAATCCAATAACGGTCCATTAAATCATTAAGATCTTCGATTAAAGTTTTTGTTGGCCTTTTTCCAAGAAATGTTGATTTAGATGTCATTTCAACAAAGTGTATTATGTTTTTATCGGATACTAAGAATCTGCACGACCAAACGTCAACATCTCCGCAAATCACGCAGAAAAAGGGTTCATCATCACGGGTCAGCATTGACTCGATAACTTTGCTATATCCAAAGTACCACGTTTTAATTACATTTGTAAGGGGATATTTCATTTAAATATTTGATATCTTCAAATAACTGGCATGTTTTATATATGAGGTGAATACGGTACATGAGTGTTATAATAACTTTTATGTAGGCTTACAATGATTCAAGCAAAGAATGAGGCCAAGTAGAAGAAATTGACATCTTTATACAGGTTTTGTGTAACTGATCACTTATATGAGTTTGGATTGATGTGATTAAACAAACTACACAAATATGGCTAAAAAATTTGACTATATTTGGGTTTTAGTAGGGTTGGTTTAGCTTGGTTTTCTCCGTTGATTGAATGAGAAATAGTCCCTTCGCATCCTTCTTTCGATTCTCCCTCAATTGTTGGCTTGGTTGCTCAGGTGCTGGGTTTGGTTCTTCATAACCGATCTCCACCATATCCCAAAGCTCTTGTAATTTGAACATCGTCTTCATTTTAAGACTCCATAGATGATATTTATCTCCTTTGAAAATGGGAATAAGAGATTGAGACGTTAAAGAAGAGTTGTTGTTTCCTGTCATGGATTTTTTTTTCTTCCCCCTGCCTATAGATAAAGAAACCAAAACTAAATGGACAGAACGTGAAGCTTTGATACCAGAATTGTTGGAAATTGTAGCTCAACTTTTTCTTGTATTTCACATATAGAAATGACAAGCCATTATATAGGTAAACAAAACAAATAGAAACTGAAAATAGGAAAGCTGAAAGACAGAATAATAAAGTCTCTTATTGTTACCAAAGAAACCTTTCAGGATCATAGAAACTTCCAGATTAATTTGAAGCATTAATCAACATCACTATATTACTATATATGTAGCTAGATTCAAGTTTGTATTTGAAGATTATAAGAGGATTCTTGTCTTAAATTTGTCATTGACAAAAAAACAAGCTTAGAACTTGAAGAATTTTCGAGAATCAATGAAGACAAACATCAAACGGTCATCATCAATCATCGATATTGGGAGTTCTAAATATTATCTTTTTCTTTGAATACGTTGTTTAAGATACTATTTCTATTATTTTTTATGTTGAGCTTCATATTTATATAATCTGTTAGTAATTATTTGAACTTTATAAATCCTAAAAGTTGTATGCTATATTTTTGTTGGATTAGTAGTTATCATTTGAATTATTGCTTTGAATAAATCTCTCTATTTCATAAGTTGGATATTAGTTTGTTAATCTCAATTTGTCATGAATGTTTAGTGATTCAAATAGCAAAAACTAGTTATAATCGATCAATATTAATTTATTCTTGATAAATATTTGTCTTTAATTTGAAAGTAGAAATAGTGATAGCTAGGATAAAGATTGTATGTATAGCTTGTTCTCAATTCTCATGCATGGTTTTGGCCTTTGGGCCAATATTTTATATCTAGAACAGATAGAAATACTGGAATAAGTTTTTTGGGGGATTTATGTAACAAAACAAAAACAAAAAAAAAAAAAAAGAAAGAAAAATGAGAATCATAGGTTGAGACTTGAGACAATATTTTTTCTAAAACTCCAGTGTTCCGAAACTAAAACAAAAAATATGTTGACCAAACTTGTTAAATAAGTTTAACAAAATTTCAATAAAATATTTAGGATTTGACATGTAACGTACAAGTAACAAATGGTAGGAAAGTTATTCATATATTAATTAAGGGTTAAAATTATACAATAGGAAACCTACTTTTAAAAACTACTAATATGATAAGTCTGCTTTTATTTATTGTCGAATTAATACATGTACTTTAGCTTTTTAAACCAATATGATCATTTTTACATAATAGAACTTAGTTTTACATACAAAATCGGTCTCTATTGGTATGAAGAGACTAAGCTCTATTACAAATATGCTTAAATTAGTTTTAAAAATTAAAGTACACGTACTATAATTTGGACGTGTCATACTGATGCTTTTAAAAAAATAAGTTGTTATTGTATCACTTTTAACCATGACCATAGATTATAAGTAAAAATAGAAACACACAACTAATAAATATTTAAAATAATATATGAATACTATTATTATGTTTCATAAGTGTCATTTTTCTAACTTTATAAATTGATATAAGTGTTAAGTACCATTTTGACCATCAAACTTTCAGATTTATCACATTTAGCCACTAAACTATTTTTTGTTCCGATTTAGTCATTAAATTTTAGTTTATTGTTATACTTTGGGGAAAATAAATAAAACTGATAGTTAAATCGATGCAAAATATGATAGTTTAATTACTAAATCAGGACGATTTTCAATGGTTAAATAAGTGAAAAAAAATTAATGGCTAAATGTCAGTAAATAAAAAACTAGTTTTCCTTTTATTTAACTACACTTAACTTACCACTTTGAAAGTTTGAAGCATAAAGTCGTATGGGCCTTCTCATAAAAACCAACCCTAGTGGGCTTTGCCCTACAAATCAATGTGCAAATGTTTTCTTCAATCCATCTTGACTTGACTTGACTTGACTTCCATTAGTTATGTTGTTTTTAAAATACTTGAGTTTAGCAATTTGCATCATGATCTTATAACACAATTCTAAAAGCTTGCGCATGCAAATCCAAATTAAGATGTTTTAATTAGGAATCATTAAAATTGGTATATTTCGTTCAAAACCAATGAACCAAAATTTAAAAATATTAAAATTGTATTTATCTTCTATTTTATTTAAAACTAATAATATGTATTTATCCTTTTAAATGAAATGTGGTTATAACAAGTGACGATTTGTGTTCTCCTTTGTTATAACATATAGATAGATTTGTGACTGAAAATAGAATGAAAAATATAACATTGACTTGAATTCTTAAAACTTGAGGAAGTCTAAACTATTAGGTAAAACCGTCAAAGTGACAATTTATGAAATTATTTACAATAAGTATAAATCTCAATTGAAAATATTAATAAATATAAACCCTAATTTCACGTTGGTCAAATTTCATAGACGAAGGACTCGGGTTAGTCAATTCACAATAGAACTTCCATCAACGGTTGAGATCAATCCTGAGAACACTATAAATACCCTTTCACTCGAAATAAACGAAACTCGCGCCAATTCTTAATAGCAACTATAGTTTTTGCATATTTTTTCGGATCTAAAATCTGATCGTGAGTTTGTGTGAGAATGGCCGGGAAGGGTGAAGGTCCGGCGATCGGAATCGATCTTGGTACGACGTACTCATGCGTCGGAGTGTGGCAGCATGACCGTGTAGAGATCATCGCCAATGATCAAGGCAACAGGACGACTCCCTCTTACGTTGCGTTTACGGATACCGAGCGGCTTATTGGTGACGCTGCGAGAAATCAGGTCGCCATGAATCCTATGAACACCGTCTTCGGTACGTTGATAAATTTTATGTGTATAATTCCTTTAGGTTTCTCGATGATGAATGTCGTGCTTTGTAATTTATTGACTGCATTTCGCAATTCTATGGTTCAAAAGGTCAATCAACGTTATAATCACTTCAATTACTGTTTATACGGTAATCTTCCTCACTTCAATGTTTGGGTAAAGACATTGAATTCTATAATCATTTATCAAATTGCTAGATTTGGAAATTGGGCATTTTAACTAGTTTATGAACCTTACTATTTTCACTGAGTTGATTCCTATTACATTATGGAGCTTAGAAAGTATTTCTATTTGGAAATGTATTTTCCCTTTCCTGTTGGTGTCGTTTGTTTGTGGACTAGAATTAGATTAGATTGAGTTTTTGTGCTTCTTTAGTTGTTTTTGTTGTGGGACACAGGTAGGCTGACAGTTTCATAATGCAACTGAAGAAGTGAAGAGAAGAGACACAATTTTTCTCTTGTATGTGTATGTCCATGTTACATCTTGAACTCTTGAAGTCTATATAGTAGATTAGTAGGATACTTATATATATAAATTGGACTGAGCAGGAGAACTAGAAGATGCCGTTCATGTTTCAGTTTCATAATGCCAAATTTTAATCGAAGGTTTAGATCTGTTTTGTTAAATGTGTGTCACACATAAAGGTATAAGCATAAGAGAGAAATGAATTACCGACAACTTTTTCATTGATATATGACTTGGGTCTGATGATATCATTTTGTTTCTAAAGTGCTAAGTTTAATCTTTTATCATTTTGACAAAAATAACAACAGATGCAAAGCGATTAATTGGTAGGAGATACGGTGACACATCTGTGCAGGACGATATGAAGTTATGGCCATTTAAGGTCACAGCTGGGCCGTCAGATAAGCCAATGATTGGGGTCAGTTACAAAGGCGAGGATAAACAATTTGCAGCTGAGGAGATCTCTTCCATGGTGCTCACTAAAATGCGTGAGATTGCTGAGGCATTTGTTGGAACAACTATTAAACACGCAGTTGTTACAGTACCTGCATACTTCAATGACTCACAACGTCAAGCCACTAAAGATGCTGGGGTTATCGCAGGATTAAATGTGATGCGTATCATCAATGAGCCCACTGCTGCTGCCATTGCTTATGGTTTAGACAAGAAATCTGCCACTGCAGGTGAAAAGAATGTGCTTATTTTTGACCTTGGTGGTGGTACTTTTGATGTCTCTCTTCTTACAATCGAAGAGGGTATCTTTGAAGTAAAATCCACAGCTGGTGACACACACCTTGGAGGTGAGGACTTTGACAACAGAATGGTGAATCACTTTGTTCAAGAGTTTAAGAGGAAACACAAAAAGGACATTACTGGAAGTCCTAGAGCTTTGAGGAGATTAAGAACCGCCTGTGAGAGGGCTAAGAGGACACTTTCATCCACTGCTCAAACCACTATCGAGATTGATTCTTTATACGAGGGTGTAGATTTCTACACCACAATTACTCGTGCCAGGTTCGAGGAGCTTAACATGGATCTATTCAGAAAATGTGTGGACCCTGTCGAAAAGTGTTTGAGAGATGCTAAAATGGACAAGCGATCAGTCCATGAAATTGTACTCGTGGGTGGATCTACAAGAATCCCGAAAGTACAAAACCTATTGCAAGATTTCTTCAATGGAAAGGAGCTTTGCAAAAGCATCAACCCTGATGAGGCTGTTGCGTATGGTGCTGCAGTTCAAGCAGCCATTCTAAGTGGTGAAGGTAATGAAAAAGTCCAAGACCTCTTGCTTTTAGATGTCACTCCTCTATCGCTTGGTCTCGAGACTGCTGGTGGAGTCATGACTGTACTAATTCCACGAAACACGACAATTCCAACCAAGAAAGAGCAAGTGTTTTCAACCTATTCAGATAATCAACCTGGAGTTTTGATTCAAGTTTATGAAGGAGAGAGAACAAGAACAAGAGACAACAACTTGTTAGGAAAATTCGAGCTTTCAGGCATTCCTCCTGCTCCTAGAGGGGTTCCACAGATTAATGTTTGCTTCGACATCGATGCAAACGGAATTCTAAATGTTTCTGCTGAAGACAAAGTTGGTGGGAAAAAGAACAAGATCACAATCACAAACGACAAAGGAAGATTATCAAAGGAAGACATCGAAAAGATGGTGCAAGAAGCCGAAAAGTATAAGGCAGAAGACGAAGAGCACAAGAAAAAAGTGGAAGCAAAGAATACATTGGAAAACTACGCTTACAATATGAGGAACACTATAAGCGACGAGAAAGTGTCGTCGAAGATTGCTGCAGGGGACAAGAAGAAGGTGGAGGATGCCATTGAGCAAACAATCAATTGGCTGGATGCAAACCAGTTAGCCGAGGTGGATGAGTTTGAGGAGAAAATGAAGGAATTAGAGGGTATTTGCAATCCCATTATTGCTAAAATGTATCAAGCCGGTGGGGTGCCTGATGCAGCCGGAGCTAGCACAGGAGCCCCTCCGCCCGGTGGAAGCGGTGGCGCCGGACCCAAGATTGAGGAAGTTGATTAGGCAGTTCATTGTTAAAAGATTCACATTTTGGATTATAGATGGTGTGGTGGCATCAAACATGGTAGTCAATAATAGTTTTTGTTATTACTCTAAACTTGATTAAAATTTTGGTATAATATTGGGTGGGTGAATTCCAGTTTTGTTAAAAGTTCGTAGATCTCTTTGTTATAAATTGATTGAACTTTGAAGCATATTTTAATCAAGATTTGATGATGGTCAATGATCCAATGGTCATAATCCATCCAGGAAAAAAGCTAACAACAAGATACTCCTTGTCTGATGTCTGTGTGTGCGTGTCTTCGTGAACTGACAAACTGTACTGATGGTCCCTCAACTATCGAGTACTTTCTGAATATGGTCCCCAATATTTCACTCACTGCTAATCGGACCTTCTACCCAAATGCCAAAATGACGAATCTACTCGTACAAACAATCATGTTGATTCATAAATATGACTAATTTTATTTATGGTCTATATTGTTTGGAATAATCCCTCTCTACTCCAATTATTGCAAAAATAATCCATGTAATTGCAATACTCAAAATTTCGTTTGTTCTTAACTTTTTTGTCATTCTTGTCTAAATAAATTGACCAAATTGTTCTCAACTTTTTTTTCGTAACACGCATCTTCTTGTTCTTTAAGTTAGGGTATTCATCTCAATAATCATCATCCTAACTTGAATATCAGTAAGGGGTTGTTTGTTTACTTCTTAATGATTCAAAGGTAAAATGATCTCTTAATGATTTCATTAAGAGGTAAACAAACAATGCCTAAGATTCATTTAAAGAAGTGTTTTTAATATTTTATAAACTACAAAGTAACAAATTGATATCAAGATATCAAGAAACCTACAACCCAAAATTACCATCGTCATAAAAGTAGAGGTGTCTAGATTTGGCTGTGATGAATGGATTTTACATATCTTTTTTGTATTGATTTACATAAGATATAGAAGGGGGGAAAACATTATTGGTTATGAGACTCTTGCTATTAGAGCTAGGATACAAAGAATATCTTGTAATTTTGTGATCCCTAATAATATGAAAAAAAGATTTGAAAGAATATCTTAAATATCTCAACATCCAGGTAACGTTTTTTCTATAAATAAAACAAATGATAAAAGGTATTTATATCATAGTCAGGGGGGTTTAAGTGAATATTCCTTTAATACCTTGTAACTGTAATCACATAAAAGTCAAAATCCATGCCAAGTGCTCAGATAGTGCTGTAGATTGCTAAAATATCATATTTCATGGCAGATATATAAAAAAACCTAAACTAAGATACGGTATTTCATGACACATCAGTTAACCTGATTGCTAATTATACCTTTTTTAGTGTGATATATTAATGCAATGGTTGTTTATTTTTTAATAAAATTATTAAAATATCGTTTTAATCTTAAACGAGTCTTTCAATAGTTTTATTAAAAGATTGAATAAATAATCTCTGATATATACAAGATACAGATAGAAAGAGCGAAAGAAAATGAAAGAGGGACATATACAAGCATATAGCAATCACAGTTATGTTATGCCGACCTGATCGGTTTAGCAATAATCATTTTTATTTATATCTAACCAGACATCCATGCATGTGCAATTGTGCATACATCCATGTATGTCGTTTGTATCATCATTTAAACTAAAAACTTAAGACATTAACCGAAAATTAGCTAGCTAATTAAGATGTTTTTCAATAAAAACAAAAATACAAATACCTTATCAACATTCCTAAATAATTTATACAATAAAAAGGCATCAGGAAGTTCTGCAAAAAAAAAAAGTATTTTTGAAAGTATAGCAATCTTCTCTTTGCCAGTTCTTTTGATCCAAGGATACAACTCATAATAACAACATTTGCATTTATTTCAATCAAAATTTATTACATGGAGCAGAGTGTAAGAGACTAGATTACAAATATAGTACATCAAGACAACTCAGGAAACATTAAGATTTAAATAAAACAAGGAACCACTCCCATTCTTCATGGACCCACCCCCCACCTTCCTTTGCAGTCTGAAGAAGAATGTTGTCCCTTTGTCAATAAACTCAGATGCCATTTCACAACTTTTTAATGTTAAAAGCACTGAATCAAGTGAACCTTCTTGTGTAAAAACTAAAAAGACACACAATTAAAAAGAAAAAAGAAAAAAGAAACATGTCCTGTAATACTGTAATAGTATAATGCTATTTGAAGAAAGCAGATACAAGTTTTTCAGTATGAAGTATAAGTCACACTGCATGATTGTTATGACTTGGGTGTCTATAATAATGTATCATGCAACTCATCATTAAACATAAAGATAGAATCAATTCATTCAATAAATGTCATCTTAAAAGAACTGAACAATTCAGATGGGCTTCTTTTAAGATGGTAGTTAACAATTCAAAATTAATAAATAACTAAACAAGTAATTGCTTTTTCGTTAGATTAAATATTCTACTTAAACTCATACAAAAAGATATATATAAATTTTGCACAATTAAGAACCCCATTTTCTTTCATTAATGAAGCTCTAATGCATTCTGCATTCTGGGACCTGTGGAGAGAGCTTGAATGTCACTCTGATGACTATTTTTAGTGATGATGAACCTCCTTGTCCTTCATCCTTATACTCCACTACCAACATCATCATTAACTTCAAGATTTTCCGTTTGTTTTCTTCTTTGAAGTTTATCTTCAGCATCTCTCAAGAACTTGAACTTAGGAGGTGGTGAAGCCCATATCCTGTTAAACTCTGAATCACTTGATGACTGAAACAGAGGACTAAAAGCTCTATATGAATACTCTCCAGGAGTTATAGGAGGGGTAAAGTATGGTGGTGAAGCAAGTGGTGTAAAAAATGGTGTATCCACTGAAATCACATCACTCAAACTCCTTCTTGACCCCCTCTTACTCATTTCTTCTGATTCTAGATCTTCTTTTGTTTCTTCTTTAATTGTGAAGAGGAATCTTGGAGGTGCACAGAAGTTCTGCAGCCTAAAAACCTCTGAATCAACAGTAGTACTGTCATCATCTTCTTGCTCTTCACCATATGGCCTGAGCCATAAGTCCTTGTTTGAATGATGATGGAGTAGTTGATGAGCATGAGCTGATGATGATTGTGGTTCATGAACTTGGGTGTCTGTGGTTAGACCTGTAGGGGTAAAAGATGAGGGCTTTTTCCAACAAAACATGTAGAAGAACTCTCTTGCTGGACTAGTGTGAGTTTCTTGAATCATTTCTCTGTTCGTTACCTTTTTCTTCCACCATAACAGATAGTAAAGCTCACCAACAAGAGCTAGCAATAAACACCCAAAAACAAGACTCAAACCAAGTCCCACACTACTTGAAGCTCTCATCTTCGTTTCGACTCACATTACAATGAAGAATCAATTAAACTGATTTCAGACTGGTATTCTCACAAATTACACAATGATGAACCTCACAGAACTTTTATCAAACGGTTGGTGTGCATAAGAGCTCCAAAACATTTAATTTAGGTGGAAACAAACCCAATAACCGGACAAAAATTCTTGTCTCCATAAGAAATACTGTTTATCTACATAATCATCGTACTCAAAAGAAAGAAATGATACCTTTTTATATTTCTTTTTGCAGAAAATCACACTCTTGAATGATCAGCCATGATTGAACTCATGCATATACATCTTTTCACTGTATACCCACAAAATTAAACCTGCACTGATGAGTAGAAAACGCCTAAATCAAGTCTTCTTTCACTGGATATTTTACAAGAGAGATTGAAGGGGACATTGGAATTTAATATTTTTGTAAGAAGGAAAGTAGAGAAATCGAGAGGGAAATGAAAATCCAGACACAAAAGAGTGGGAAGAAATGGGCAAAATCCAAAAGAGTAATTTATGGTAAGAGACTCGGACTCTTTGTTCGAGAGATGCCACCCAAAATCACATGGCATCATACAAGAAAGAAAGTGATGTATCAATAAATCGTGTCAGTTATTGCCTCCTAAACAAAGACGATTAATTACGAAAAATGACAACATACTTTGTTAGAATATACGATTGTAACAATCTGATTTTAATAATAATGTCTGAAAAAAAAACTCGAATAAATTAAAATTTAGTTTGTTTAGAGCTTTTGATAATATAGATAAATAGTTAAATTTATGTCAGTTTGTCATCAAATTCTTTATTTATAGAAATTTGACATTTCTATCAACTCATATATAAAAATTCTAATATACATGAACTAGATTCTAAATCAATACTAAAATTGTTTTTATCATTAGAACCAAATTAACTAAAATTTAATTACATTTACTTTGAATTTCATTCCCCATGCCAAATGTCACATAAGGTGTCATTTGGTTCACGGAATGAATTTTGAAGTAATTGAGATTTAAATTTAACTTGTTTTGAACTTTTGATAACAAATGTGAAGAGTTAAATTGTGGTTATTTGTCATCAATTTTTTTGTTTATAGGAATTTGACATTTCTACCAACTCATATATAAAATTATATTTCAATCCATACATCAATTATATTCCAATCTACAACATTAACCAAAATTAAAAAGTATCTTTAATCTACCACCACCAAACATATTATAACCAAATTTTAAATTCAATTTCATTAACTAAGCACCACCTAAAAGGTTTTCATGGACTAATTTTATTACGTGAAGAATTTTATCATTAAATTATATTACAAGTCTTTCAAAATTAAAATCTACAATCTTTGTTACTAATAAACTACATCATAATCAATCCCAAAAAATATCTCCATCTCCACCAAACACATGAATAACTAGAATTTGAATTACATTTACTTCGTATTTCAGAATATCAACCAAACGCAACCTAAGGATTTTCATTGGAATAATTTATTATGTGAAGAATTTTATTAAATTATATTACACGATGTTAAAAAACTAAAATCTATATCTGTAATTTATAATCTAGAAATACTAATAAACGAGAAAAAAATGTCATTTGTCGTCCTCTCCTTTAATTTGTCACTTGTTGTCTTTTCAATTTGTCATATTATTTACTGTAATCTTATTTAATTATTAATTACTCAAAATTTTATAAACTTTAATTTATTGTTATTATTTTCTATATCATGCACATATTTGTTTTTTAAAAATGTTTCTAAGTAAAACCCATCTAAAATGGTATAACTTGGTATTATTATAAAATGATTTCTTGTAAGTGTGTGATTGTGATGAATTGATTTTCATTTGCCGAACGTGGAATTGGCCAAAGATAAAAATACGTCAAACTGCGTTCATTTGTTAAATAATAATTAGTGTGGATTTACTTGTTGGAGATCAAAATACGAGTGTGAGACATCCACATCCAATGCTCGGGTGGTGCAAAACCGGAACCAAAAAATTTCAAGGAGTTTTTAAATCTTTAGTAATCATGTTCCATTAGGGGTGAGCAGAAACCAAACCGAAAAACCGAAAAAACTAGAAAAACCAAACCAAAAAAACCAGAAAATCGATAATCCAGAAAATCGAAACCGAAAAAACCGCTTCAAACTGTTTGGTTTCGGATTGCGCCTCCTCTTCTTCACTTCTTGACTTCACTAGTTCTTAGGCTTTCTGCATCTGCGATTCTTGACTCCATAGCAGGAGCCGGCCGCCGCTCAGCATCACAACGTTGCAACCTTCAAGTCTTCAACGCCATCACTCCAGCTCAGTAGCACAGCTGCAACCTTCAACTCCACAGCAGGCGACGACTGCCGGTCGCCTCCTCCATCATCCACCTCGTCTCCGCCTAGCAGCACAGCAGGCTCAGGTGTCGTTCGACTTCCCTTCTCCGTCAGTGACAGGTCGTAATTTGTGATTTACAGATTTTGTGATTTAAAGATTTTGCGGTTTACAGATTTCGTGAGTTTTATTTGTTGTTAATGGCTACTAGCTAGTAATTTGTAATTTAGGTTTTGTATCAAAGATTCAAAGTAACAACAAACAACCCAAACAAAACCCAAAACTGTTTTAAATCCAAAACCCAAACCGTTTGAAGAAACCGAAAACCCAAAAACCATGAGTGCAAACCGAAAATTCGGTAACCGAAACCGGAAAACCGAAGACTGAACGGTTTCTAAAATCCAGATGCCGAAATTTTCGGTTTGGGTTCGGATTGCGGTAGAAACCGAACCGCCTCATGCTCACCCATGTACTATGTTTCTTATTTCTATTTAACTCCACCAATAATTCATGGTGAACTACATGTCATTCACTTAGACGTCAACTTATAGCAAAAACTACCGATCGAAAACCATAATTTTTATCCCCTACAACATCCTTTATTCCGAAGAAGTATGGTTGAAAATAGGGATAATTGCGTAAAAAATCACAAACTTGTTGTTTTTTGTTGATTAAAACCCCAAACCATGTTTCGTTACATAGAAAACCTCAAACTAACTAAAAATCAACACGGTTAAATAAGTCGACACATGAACACGACAATCGTACCCGAAATAAATTGACACACCTAATTAAAACCATCCGAATACCAAAAATATAATTAAATATCATTCAAGTATCAATATAGTTTCGTTTGTCTTGGCAATAAAATGTTTTAGAAAATTATATTACAAAAACAAACTTAACTTATAAAAAAATAATATTACTGAATAGTACAAATAGTTATTTGAATTTCTAATATATCATTTACCTCTCATTTAAACTAGCTAGAAAAACAAATTATCCGATGATAACACATTAAAAGTATTTATAAGTTTATATAATATTACAGTTATTCTTGTTATATTTATTTTTTCTCGATAAAATTTGGACGTGATTGACAATTGACATCAATGATAATTAATATTTGGATTAGTTTGTAATAATGCTTTGATAGTTGAATAGTTTAAGATAACTTTTTTAAACTTTTTGGTGGATACAATAAAAAAAGGTGGAGAGAGAAAGATAATATTTTTTTCCTTCTAAAAATACCCTTTTTGATCCAATGGCTCTAAAAGATTCTTAAGTTTTCACCATCTTTAAGATTCTTAAAAGAACCACTCCATATATATATATAGTATTGAAATATACTTATTTATTTTATATTTTGACAAATGACTACTCGATCGTAACATAAACTGATAAACGGGTAGAAATCTTTTTTTATAAAAATTTTGTACGTAACTAATTAGTTTGCTTAATATGATGATAAATATTACAATAAAAATAAAATTCATTGATACGAGTATATAATAATTTAGAAGGTCTTATGTTGTGGTTAACCTGAACAAAAGACCATATTAACAATACTATAGGGGTTGTCGGATTCGGTCACTCTCTTTTGACAGCTGGTTCTGGTCGTCATTGTGATGGCTAACATATATGAAGAGTCTGTGAGGGTGGGAAAGATGGGTGAAGAGAAGTCATTGGTCGGGATATTGTTCTTTGTGGCTGGATCGAGGTTCTCATGGTCGTCTTTTACACAACTTTTGTCTCGAAAGTTAAATTGATTAGATTGGTCGGATCAAACCAACAAGTTGGTATATCTAAGTTAAAATAACACAAAATATCAATTAAGCTAAAAGATTATGAACAAAGTGCAACTAATTAATATTATAACTCTAAAACTTATTTTTTACGGTTACAATCTACGAATTTTCATCTTCTAATCGATTAAAGTTTCATTCTTAACCTTACAAAGTGTAACATTTTCACCGGTGCATAACATCGGTTAATGATAGTTGTTGGGTTATGTGTATCGACGCATTGGGTTTAGTTTTTGGGCCTAGAATTGGGTTACTTTAATTTGTTAGAATAATGGTTAATTGGGTTTTTAATTTTAGAGTTAATTACAAAAATGGTCCTTGTGGTTTGTATCAAATTTTGGATTTGGTCCCTGAACTTTCAATTTTGCAAAATCGGTCATTATAATCAAGGTTTACTTTCAAATTAGTCCATTATCCATCCACTTTTATTTAAATGCCCATTTTGCCCTTGTTTATATTTACACTTTTGACTCTTTAATTACAAATCATTACCAACTCTTTATTTTAATAAAACAAATAGATATAAAAAGTAATAAAAATATTAATATTCTTAATTAATTGGAAACAAAAACAACAATATTTTTTTCCAGATTTTTATTATTATTATTAGTTTTAGTTTTTGTATGTTTTATATATATATCTAATCTTTTAATCTGTATGCGTCATTTTGTTTATATTATATATAGTTTTAATAAATTTTCAAATTTTAATCAATTTTATAACTTTAAAAAACTTTTGCAATTTTATTGTTTGTTTTTTGTTTCGAAAAACAAGTTTTTATTTAGTCTGTGTAATTATATATATATATATATATATATATATATATATATATATATATATATATATATATATATATATATATATATATATATATATATCGGTTAAATTGAAAATCAAAATGATTTGTTGTTCTATTCATTTAAAAAAGTTAAAAAGTGAAATAATTCGTCACTTTTTGAATTGGAAAATTTTACATATTGATCGTTTTCTTCGTTTGGTTAAATTAAAAATCGGAGTTCGTATTTTTTTCGGAGCGAAAACATTTAAAATTAAACCAGTTGGTGTTATTTTCAACGGTTAAATTTAAGATCGAAATGGTTCGTTGTTTTTTCCGAACGAAAAATTTAAAACTAAAATGGTTGACCGTTTTTGCGTTTGGTTAAATTAAAAATCAAAATTTTTATTTGTTTTAATTTAAAAAAAACATTAAAACTAGATTAAGTGGTTGTTTTTTCCATTTAGTTAAATTGACAACCGAAATGGTTTGTCATTTTTTCCAAACAAAAACATTTAAAATCAATATGATGAACCATTTCAATTTTCGAGCGAAATGGTTAACTAAATGGAAAAAAAGACCAACCAATCTAATTTTAAGTGTTTTCGATGGAAAAAAACGAACAACCATTTTAATATTTAATTTAACCAAACGTAATAAACAAATAATCTAATTTTCAATGTTTTTAACAGAAAAATTACTAACAATTCCGATTTCCAATTTAGAGAAACGAAAAATGATGAACCAATTTAATTCGAAATATTTTCGTTCTAAAAATGGTATATTATATATACCATAAAAAATACAAAATATAAAGTATAAAATTGCGAAACGAAATTAGAATTATTCGAAATGTTTTATTGTATTTGTTTTTTTTGTTTCTAATTGATTAATAACATTAATACTTTTATTATATTTTTATATCTATTTGTTTTATTAAAAGAGTTGTTAATAATTTGTAAATAAAAGGCTCAAATGTATAAATATAAACAAGGGCAAAATGGGTATTTTAATTAAAATTAATGGATAAGGGACCAATCTTGAAAGTAAACCTTGATGATAATGACCAATTTTGCAAAATTATAAGTTTAGGGACCAAATCCAAAATTTGATACAAACCACAGGGACCAATTTTGTAATTAACTCTTAATTTTATTTAATTATTATTTATTACTTATTTAGGTATTCTACTATAAATATATTTTTTTGATTTACGATTATAAACTTCTTTATTTAATATTTAAATATCACAATTTAAATATTAACTTGGAGATTGTGGTATAGATCGAACCGAGATCTATCGGTACTTGGGCCTAGGCGATAACTACCACACCAGCCGTTCAAAAACTATATATCACAATTTACACATTTAAAATTTTGTTAATATTTAAAGATCACAAGTTGCTCGGGATCTCGACTTAAATACCAATCAAACATGGCTTACGTCCATTCAGCTGCTGAAATCCTTGATTATATGTCAAATTGTAAACTGTATAATGTAAAAAAGTTAATTATAAATAATAATTGGTAATCAAAAGGTATAACCATCAATATAGGATAAGTCTAAATTAATTATTTTGATGGGTGTTCTATATGAAAAAATATAGAACAATTTAATATGAAATCTGATTATTATTTGATAATTTGTCCCTTTAAAATTTATGCTTTGCAAGTTTGTATTCAAGTTTAACATAAAGTATGTGGTCTTCAAATCTTTTAGAAAAGTGATCACTAATATAAAGATTTGTTATAACAAAGTAACAACATGAAAAGTTGAGTGATAAAAAAGAAACACCCATGAAACTTGGTTACTATACAATTTCCTGCAAATAAACAACTAAATTACAATCATAAAATTAAGCATAAAAGTGTAAATTGCAACCTAAAAACTAGATGAAACAAAGAAACTCAATTGCAAAGACTGAAGCATCCTAAAATATTGTGTTAAAAGAGTGAAGAAGGATGAATGTTAATCCCAAAAGGGGTTTAACAAAAGAAAAACTACTCAAGCCCATTTATAAGTTAGAAAAAGATATCGATTCGCCTACGAGTACGAGTACGACCAACTTGGTTCAATCCACGCATGAGGGTAGGCATGTCCAATTCCAAACCCAAAATTTTCATCATCGAACGTCTGAAACCTGCACGTTTCAAGTGAATAGAACACTATCTTCCCCTTTTTCGAATGCAATCTTGGTAAATAGATCTTGTTCTCCATTTCTGATCTCTTAGCTTCGATGCACAGACACGTTGTATCACAAATGTAAATCATGTACCTTCCTAAACAATCTACTTTCTCCCATTCTTTTGCATTCAGCTTGAATACCTCAACAGATTCTCCAAACTTTCCCACAATTACTAGTAACATATGCTCATCACATTTCACTAGAAAATTGTGTTTGCGACTTCTTCTTGCGCCTACAACTTGCTTCCAAACGTAGTGTCGTTGCTCTTGTACTAAACTTTTGAAAACATAAAGTTCTCCATTGTTACCCAAGACATAAAGATCTTGGCCATTGAATGTTGGACAACAAAACGGACGTGGATCGGCACCACCAAAATCCAAACGGATCATACGCCATGATTGTTCTCGCGCTACGAAATGGACGTAAATATGTGGTTCCCCGCATACTGTAAAACCAATTACCATACAATCAGGGGAAGTAGGTGGTGCTGAGAAGCATAAGTTTCCTAAATAACACCGCACAGGTGGAAGCTTTCGGAGTTCACTTGTAAATGGGTTAAAGAACACCAAGATTTTGAAGACACTGCTTGTAAACAACAACCAGCCAAACCTAGAACACCATATTTGTTCAACATCGACTAATACTTGTAAATTTTTCATAAAGTACTTGTCACCAAACATTGGATCTGTAAAAGTGATGATGCCCCGATTCTTGTCTACCACCATTAGCCAAGGCGAAACTACTGAATAATTGTGCAATCTCGTTAATGCTGCTTTGTTGCCCCATTGTATCATTGGCGCGGCTAAATGACAACGTTTGCATGCAGCTCGAAAGTACATGTATTCCACACCAACACAATGCTCCATAATCTTCTCTAAAATATGAAGCGGGAAATTAAGTAGGCGTGATTCATTCGATTCAACCTCAGCATCCATAACTGATCGTATCACTGTCTTATCGTCCTTGTACTCTTCATGTCTAGAGTCAACTGTGCACTTGGCTTCTCCATGATCACATTCTATCCTACACAAAATACACATACAGTCCCTTCTTGTGAATGCTACCAATAATTATAAAACACAAATAAATAAATTAGCAAAATTATATATACCTGCATTCCCACAATGACAAATGGCTTGTTGGAGAAGGCATAGAAGATACAGAAATGGTTTTATCTTCGAAATCAAACGAGTATAACATTTTGCCCATTTCGCCACGAATGTGTATATAACCCCCAAACTCCGAGGCAATTGCATTGTTGTAAAATACCGAGTAATCATGAGCAAGATCTATAAAAAAGATAGCATCTTTGAATTCTGCCATTTCTTCCCACATCATACGACTTTCTTCCCAAATCATAACACTCGTCTTGAAGTCTTTGAGGCCTTTCTGTACAAGTTCTTCCCACCTCATACCATTCATGACCAATTTAAACAGATATACAGTGCCAAGTGTTTCTTTTGTGAGCTCATTAAAAGCTACTGTAATATAGAACAGTTGTGTAGAAGTTCCTTTCAGAAAAGAAATCAATCCGGGACAACGATTGTACGAAGGAAATGGGCAAATCCCAAATATCAATAGTTTTACATCGACTTTTGCTCTATCCGTAACCACAATGTCAATTTGTATGACAAAACCCTTATGATGCCCAGTATTCAAGGCATATGCTTTACCATTGAAAAAAGTAGTACAACGTAAGAGACAATCATAACCAGTTATTTTCTTGAGCTGTCTAGCGTATGACACTTCGGTCCATCTTAACTCGTTTCTTTTACAGTTTAGTCGACAAAAAACAAAGGTAGGTTTTGCAGTCCTTGTTAACAGGAGGGTTGAATTGGGTTCATATGGAGGAGATGACAAACAACATTCTCCGATAGATTCAGAATCTCCATCTTTCAAAATCAAGGGTGGAAGATGTATAATCTTACAAGTTGATGGGTTCCAAAGAGACCACATGATGTTTTTGGAGAGAATCACCCAACCATGAAAATACCCTCGAATACGTCTTCGGCGCAGCTCAGGGATTCGGGAGCGATAATGAAGCATCTGGTCGTGTATGGTGTAGAAACTTTGGTCTCCAGTGGCATCCGGGTTCTGTGCAACCAACCATGGATTGTTTGCACATAGGGGAGGAAATTGTTTACCACAAGAAATCGACTTTTGCTCCATATGTCTGAAAGTCATTTTGAAGAAAAATTTAAAAGAAAATGTCAAAATCTTTACCTGCAAGTGAAGGATCTAGAAAACCTGAACACTGTATTCATTGTTTGATTGATGTAATGAAGTTGTTAATACAAAAGACAAAGACATAATCAAACACTGATATATATCCTCTTATGCCGACGAAAGTTATATAAAGATCAAATATATAAGTCTACAATTAAGATCATAAAACAATGAAAATAAGTTACATCACATATGACATTAAAATTTAAACCAAATAATAGCAGCATTCACATATTATACAGGCATGTACATATACATATGCTTTAGAGAATTAATATAAATAAACTAAGTTAACTGATCATAGACAATTTAGAAAGGTTTTTAGCACTAGTTGTTATTGAGTGTGAAATAGACCAAACTTAAAAAAAAAAATCATGTGATAGACAAACACAAAACGGTATTCACTATTCAGACAGAGTGACTCTCCAGATACTCTAACTATAAAAGTAATATTTATAAAACCTAGTCACCACTCACCAAAGACTAGCTAGGGTACATATATGGTGAGAGCAAAGCAGTTGATGTCATGATTTTGATTAAGAAAAGATTAATTTATGAAAAAAGATTGAAATTTTACAGGTTTAAACTGAAAAAAGGTATGAAATTTTGGTTGAAAAGGTTGGAACTTTGAGGAAATTTATACTGTGAAAAGTGATTTTTACCAATATGGATCTTTAAAGATGGATGGATGTTTAGGAACCATGACTTGATTCAAGTAAGTTTGGTAGCTAGGCCTAGGTAGCAGTAGATATTATTATACTTTCAGTAAAACAGACAATATTATTGATTTATCATGTGAAATCTAGCTAAGCTTCCCTAACACCCAACCATAGTATTCAAAAGTGATCTGCCAGAACCAAAATAACAGAATCTTTAAAGGTAAAGCAAGCAAGTAAGCAAACAGAAATTCCAATACACCCTAAGCAGAATATGGGTGCCGAAACTCACAATCTATTTTCTGCTGTTTTTTTCGAACAAGATCGGAGAAAAAAGCAATCGCCGGTACAGATCGAGGTGTAGTTTTACCTTTATAACTGGAACGGCGAGAGATTTATAGAAGCTATGACGACGAATGTGGAATTGTCGATGTAAAAAGGGGAAAAACCTATTTGAATATTTATTATATATGGTATGATAATCCTATTTATATTTATTATTATTTTATTAATAATATAAACAACGTTGTGTTCGGGTTAAAGCCCATCAAAATTAGGTTTCAGTTAATTACCATATTCTTAAAATTCAACTTTTCTTATAAAGATTATTTTTTAAGTCAATTTTTTTGGGATTAAACTCATACATATATAATTTCTTATACTGAAATTATTTAAATTTTTATCATTTTTTAATATATATATATATAATAAGAATCAGGTTCATTAGCGTACCTATGAGATTCTAGCGTACCCTAATGTGAATGATCATTCACATTTTTTTTGCATAGACATGTATAAAACAACATTATAATATTTTTTTTAAAAGGAGCAACATCATAAATCTTGTGAATGGTAAAAAAAGATCATGTGAATGGTCATTTCACACCATGCACATGGATGACCATTCACATAAATATGCATTGAGCATTCACATAATTTTTAAGGATACAGAAAATGTGAATGTATGTGAAATTCATATATCATGTGTATAACATTAATTTAAACATAGTTATGAGAAAAAAATTAAAAAAAAGTTTTTTAAGGTTGGTACCTTCGGTTGCACTTGATTTCGAGTGGTACTTTTTTGAATCTGAATCTATATAATAAAAGAAAACACTTAAACATGGTAGTTTTATGTTTTGCCAAAAAAGATAAATGCATTTTATTACTTCAAAATTAAAATTAAAGATAGATATAATTCAATATTTTCAAATTTAAACATCTATAATCCATTATTTGATATTATCTAATAATATTATTGTCATCATTATCTATTTAACATTTGTTAATTTATAAAGTACTTTAAATCTAGAGTTTAAAAAATCTTAAATTATCTAATCAGTCTAAAAACTTCGAATAACATTTATAAAATAAAACATATTAAATTATATCAATTAAAAGTACATAAATAAAATTTTTAAAAAACTATTAAAAATAAATAAGATTATATTTGAAAAAAAAAATTTATATAATATTAATACAGAACATATATCAAAAAAAAATTATTGTAATTAAATATATAAAGTTTATGTTTTAAACATATCAATTTATAATATAAATTTAAATTAGATGAATCTTTATATACAAATAAAAAATAATAAAATAAAAATTATCACGGCCTTTCGACGCATTATACTTTTATTTCTTTCTTAATTTTATTATTCTTTAGTTTAAGTTAAATTTATATAAAATTATTATATTATCATTTATTTATATATCTATTTAAAATATATATTTAACATAAATCTAATGTATATAAAATTAAAATAGATATTTAAATTATATATTATTTATAGTTATCTACGTATCTAATTAAAAAAATATATTACATGTTTATAAATTTATTAAAATAAATAAAAAACAATATTGCATATTCAAAAAGTAGATACGTACAATATTATAAAAAAACCATACTTCAACCACATTTTATTTATTGTAATAAATATATAGAGACATTATGTTTTATGTAGATGTAAAATAAAATTTTCAAATTATATCAACGAGTTAGTTTAACCCGCGCGTTGCAGCGAGATCATAACCAAACAATATATATTTTTCATTTTAAATATAGTTTTTACCCGTGCGTTGAAGTGGGATCATAAATTATATATTTATAAATATATTACTTAAAAATAAAAACATTTGTCATTTCTAAGCCGGCCAGTTAGAATGTAGATAAATAATTAAAATTTTGTCATTTTAAAATAGCCTGAGACAAAATACAATTTTATGTTAAAATGTAGATAAAAGAATAGTGATCATAACGATATATTTGAATTTTTATAAATACAATATATCAAACGTTTCAATAGAACAACAAAACAATTATATATTACATATAAAATAAAATATTTAGGCAGCTGCATGTGTGCCTAACAAAAATCGTTCCGACGACGATAAATTTTATATCAGAATGTAGACAAAAATAATGCAATCGTAATAATATACTCAAATTTTAATAGAATACAATATATCAAAAGTTATCACAGAAAAATAGAAACGATATATAATATATATAAAAATAATAAAATAACTTAGCTGTTTACATGCCTGCTTGAGCTGTCTGGCAGCTTGCCTAACTGTTCCGACGACGATAAATTTTATATCGGAATGTGGAAAAAATAATGCGATCGTAATGATATATTCAAATTTGAATAAAATACAGTATATCAAAAGTTATCACAGAAAAACAGAAATGTTGTATAATATATATAAAGTAATAAAATAAGTCAGCTGCTTACCTACCTGCTTCAGCTGCCTGGCAGCTTGGTTTACTATTCAATGAACAGTAACATGAAGTTTGAAATTAGTTATATTGTTAATTTATATATATATATATATATATATATATATATATATATATATATATATATATATATATATATATATATATATATATATATATATATATATATAGAGAGAGAGAGAGAGAGAGAGAGAGAGAGAGGGGTAGGTTCAATTGAGAACTCTTGTATATCGAAGCACAAAAGAACCTCCACCGGCCTTTGGATGAAAATAATGTGTGGGTTAGATCAAATGGCAAAAGGGTAATTACATAGGAAGTTTTATGCATCAAGTGCACATAATGAAATTCGCGGAGGGGTAAAACAGGAATTATGCAATCCTTATTTAATTATTACACTTCCAAAATTAACAAAAATAATACGAATTCAAAATTCATCAAAATACATGCATATCGTTCATCTCTTCATGCATATCGTTCATTTCTTCCAAAAATAAATCATGCATATCGTTCATCTCTTCCAAAATCAAAATACATCGTAATACAAACATGAATCGTTCATACAAACATAAATCATGCATATCGTTCATCTCTTCTAAAATCAGGAGGGGCTAAGAGTGAGGAGAGAGAGATAGAGAGAAAGATGGAGTGGTTTTAGGAAAGAAGTTAATGGTGATTTTCATACCAAATTTAGCTATTAATTATCTTAAAAACATTTAAGTTCAAAAATAATTTCCATAAATTTAATATCCCCTAAATGCCCTTTGTGGAATAAATTTATAAGAAAATTAATTAATTATAGAATATTAGATTTAATTAGATTAAGAAAACAAATCAATACATTAACAAATCTACACTGTTGAGCAGCTTGGGCATTTTTAAAGTGTTCTGTTCTTTGTGAACAGAACCTGTTCTTTGTGAACAGGCTAAACACTTTATGGAATTTGTTTCCAAGTCATCATGTATTGTTTTTTACTACAAGATCAGTTTACAAAGTCGAAGACAAAGTGGAAAACAGAACTGCTCAGCCTGCCCACGCTGTTCTGTAACATGAAGACAAAAGGATATTTGAAAAAGGGTGACAGACCTTTTTCTTATATCAAAATAGGCCTTTACAGGGAAGAAAGACGCAAGGTTGACATTCCTAAATTAGTTAAAGGCAATGCAACAGTAGACAAAGTAAAAAGACAAAAGTTCTGCACATGTGAAAACAAGTCTGCTTTTCAGAAAAGTGCAGAAAAGGTTATGTTGTCTTTTCAACAAGACTTTTCCTTTTCATTCTGTCCAATGAAGATGTTTCTCTGAGATTCTCTAAGTGAGTATAAAAGGAAGCTTCTAAGGTCAGAAAGATGAGGTGAAGAAAGCTAAGTGCTTAAACCAAGAGTGAACGTGCAAGTGTGATCTTCATGCATGCAAGTCTTCTGTAAAACAGCATCTATGTGTCTAAGCTGTTCCTTAAGTCTTGTAAACACAGTGAGTGCTTCTTAGTGAGTGTATTCATTGTATACTAGTTCGAGTCTGTCTTAGACTAGTAAGCATACTGTTGTATCTGTCATCTCAGCTTGAACTATTCCGCATTCAAGCTTGTTTGTAATTAACAAATTGTTGATAATACATACAAACATTGAGAAAAGAGTGTGTAGTTTTTAAATTGCTGTATTCACCCCCCCTCTACAGCTTATAACTATATACTTTGGGAACCTCTCGGGACCTACAACTGGTATCAGAGCAGTTTAGAGTGTTTGTCATTCTAGATCTCTCATTCTCCCAAGTTTCCATGGACAACAGTGCTGCAAATTCTTCTTACTATGACAATGGCTCTATGGGCAAACCTCCCAAATTTAATCATCAAAACTTCTCTGGTTGGAAGTGCAGAATGATGCTCTATTTAGAGAATCTGGATGTACAACTGCCAGAGATAGTGATGGAGGGTCCCTATGTGCCAACCTCTGTTACTACCATAACTCCAGCGGTTGAAGGAGCTGCCCCTGAAATCAGGACCTTTGAGAAAGCTAAAGCTCAATGGTCTGATGAAGACAAGAGATTGGTGGCTCTGGATGCAAAGGCCAGAAACAACCTGGTCATTTCTCTCCCTGATGATGTGTTCAAGCAGGTGGAGAAAATGAAGACAGCAATGGAGATGTGGGATACTTTGTGTACCGTCTATGATGGACCCACAATCACACTGGACAACAGGATCAACAATCTTGTTAGACAGTATGAACTCTTCTTTGCTAAACCAAAGGAGACTCTCACTGAAACCTACACCAGGTTCACTGCTCTAGTGAATGATCTCAAAGTTGTTGGGATCACCAAGGACAGTCTTACCCTGGTGAACAAATTTCTGGACATTTTACCTGAAGAGTGGAACTACTTCTCAACAATCCTAAGGAACTCAGGTACTATCAGAAGTATGGATCTAGTCAATCTGTATGGATCCTTACTGAATGATGAACAATCAAGGTAACAAAAGAGAAATGCCTTGGAAATGTCCAGAAAAGGTGCAGCCTTTGTGGCTAGTGTGAGACAGCCTGTGAATCAGGTGAATGATGTGTTCATTCAACCTGATCTGCAGGATGATGAAAAGGAGGAGGTGTCAGACGAAGAAGATGCTGCAGATCTTGCTGAACAAGATGATGAGCAAATGATAGCCATGCTTGTCAAAAGGTTCAACAAGAAAAGGTTTGGAAGAAATATGCTGCAAGGAGGTTCAAGTGCTGGCAAAAAGAAGGCATTTGACAAATCCAAAGCTGAGTGCTTCAAGTGTGGCAAAACTGGTCACATAGCTGCTGACTGTGTGTCAAAAGCTGTTGGTCAGTCATCCAAACCCAACAAGACTAACAAGGATGATCGCTATAAGGTTAAGTACCTTATGGCCATGGCTAAGCTGAGAAAATTGGAAAACTCTGTGTCTTCCAATCGCCAAAAGGGACTCATGGCAGAGACATGTGACTGGGAGGAATCTGATTCATCATCTGATGAAGAAGATAATCAATGTCTGATGGCCAACACTGATGTCCCATCAACAAGCAGTTTCAAACAGGATATGGCTGAAGCTGAAGTCTTCAGCAGCTTAGAGAACTGGAATCCTACAAAGATGTATAAGGTACAAAATTTTGTGGCTTACAGTTCTGAAGAAAAAGTTAAAATGTTTGAATATATGCTTGTTGATCTCAAAGCTGCTGTTGAGAAGCATGATGCTTTATTATCTGAAATCTCTAAGCTTAAAGCTGATCTTAAAACTAAATCCAGTAAACTGGACAGTTTCCATAAGTTGGAAACTGAGCTTGATGAATTAAAACACGTCAACTCCATTTTACTGGAAGAAAGAGAGAAACAGATATAAAGCATGCCAAGCTTCAAAAGATAGTTGACTCTTGGTGCCAATCTGCACAAAAAGTCAGCCATTGTATAAGTCAACAGATTCCTGCACAAATCCAAGCCTATCTTGGAGGGGATCTTGACACAGCAGCTTCAATTGTTGAGATAAGTAATTTGAAAGAAGATTTATCCACTCTTGGTGAACTTCCAAATACATTCATCCAAAATGTGAATGGTAAACTAATCTCAACAAACAGGTTTGTCAGGCCTCAAAATACTGACAGCTTGTGTGAACTCAGCTCAAAAGCTGATGTTGGAGTTTGTTCTCCAAAACAGCCTGCTAAGTGCTTTGCTAGCTCACACAAGCAAAAGAAAGGAAAACATGTTCAAACTGAAGCTGTGGATGCTAAACCTGTTGACAAAACAGGTTCTGAGTCCAAAGCTGTTGGTAAAAAGCATGTTAATCCTTTTGATGCTAAACACTTTGAAAATAAGTTTTCAAAAAGTAAGCAGCCTGTTTTCAACAAGGGTAAGTCTCATGTTGAAAACAAAACTGCTGTGATTTCAAATAAGTTTTCAAATCATAGTGGTAAATTGTTTTTAAATGAAAATAAGTTTTTCAAAACCAAACACAGTGAGTATGCTGATAGGCAGCATAAATCACAATCCAGTAGGGGCAAAGGCAAAACCATTGCTCAAACTGAGACAAATGGGAATAAGTTTCCCAAACCTGTGGAAGCTCAAAAGCCAATCAAGCTTTCTGTCTTTGACATCTGTCCTCCCAAAAAGAGGAAAGAAGAGACAGTCAAAGCTGTGGTTATTGAACTCTCCACACAAGCTATTGATTCAACAAAGAATGCTAAACATGCTGAAAGAATCAACAAAAACAGCTCAGAATGTGTTTCTGAAGGATCTTCTTCCAAAAATACTAAAAAGAGAAAATGTTACAAATGTGGGAAGAAGACACATCTGGCCAAGGACTGTCCTGAATCTGAGGACATGAGGCCTGTTGACTCTGCTGTTTCCTTCACAGCTGTCACAAGCAGTGGTGGAAATGTCACAGTCACTGAGGATGGTATACAAGCTGATACCATTCAGATAGGGAATATTAGTGTGGACATTCCAAATCCATCAACAAATGTTGATGAAGTAGGAGAACTCATCTCTGTGATGAGTTCCCCTAAAAATGACTAATAGTTCTCTTATCGCTCTGCAGGAAAAACAACCTTCCCAGGTTTGGTACTTGGACAGTGGCTGCTCAGGGCACATGACAGGTTGTAAAGAATTGCTGAGTGAACTCAGGCCTGAAAAAGGGCCAAAAGTCACCTTTGGTGACAATGTGCAGGGATCCACTGAGGGATATGGAACTCTTAAAGCTGGTGCTGCAGTGTTCAAAAGGGTAGCCTATGTGGTTGGGCTAAAACATAACCTTGTTAGCATAAGCCAACTGTGTGATGCTGGCTACAAGGTTAACTTTGATGAGCACCTGGGTTACATATTGGATTCCCAAGGCAAAGTTGTGATGTGTGCTCAACGAAAGAAAGGTGTATATGTTGTGGATATGCATTCTGCTGACCCCACAACTGAAACCTGTTTTCTCACAAGAACAAATGCTGATCTAAACTGGTTATGGCACAGAAGACTGTCACATCTGAACTTCAAGAACATCAACAAACTCTGTAAGAAAGAGTTGCTGACAGGTCTGCCTTCTATGACTTTTGCCAAAGATAGATTATGCACAGCTTGTGAGAAAGGCAAGCAGAGAAAAACATCTTTTAAATCCAAACACAATTTCTCTATTGATACTCCACTCTTCTTGATCCATATGGACTTGTTTGGACCTGTTAATGTCCCAAGTCTAAGAGGAAGAAGATACACTCTTGTAATGGTTGATGAGTTCTCCAGGTACACATGGGTGATCTTTCTGAAGAGTAAAGGAGAGGCTGCTATAGAGATTATTGGATTTGTCAAAAAGATGGAAATGCTGAACTCTGCCCAAGTAAAGCAGCTTAGAAGTGATCATGGTACTGAATTCAGAAACAGTACTCTTGAAGACTTCTGTGAAGAGAAAGGTATCTCTCAAAACTTTTCAGCAGTAAGAACTCCTCAACAAAATGGAGTTGCTGAAAGGAGAAACCGAACTCTCATTGAAGCTGCTAGAACCATGCTGTGTGCATCAGGTTTACCTTCATCATTTTGGGTTGAAGCTATTAACACTGCCTGCTTCACCCAAAACAGATCCTTAGTGGTGAAAAGGTTCAACAAGACTCCCTATGAGCTGCTCAAAGGGAGAAAGCCAAATGTCAGTTATTTCCATGTGTTTGGATGTCCCTGTTTCATTCTGAATCAAAGGGACCAGCTGTCGAAATTTGAACCTAAAGCTGATGAAGGTGTGTTTGTTGGCTACTCTGCTATCTCTAAAGCCTACAGGGTATACAACAACAAAAGAAGGGTGATAGATGAATCTATCAATGTCACCTTTGAAGAGTCCAAGAATGCCTCCACCAAAGCTGTTCCTGAATCAGTTCAGGAGGGTACTTAATTTGATGATCTCTGGATGCATTCAATCAATGAAGGACTCAAAAAGCTTCAACTACACCCAGTGTGGAACCTGTTAATCATGATGGCCATGATTGATTATTTATGTCAATACACCCTGTGTGAATAAATGTACTGACTTAATTACAACTGCATGTCCAGAACCTATCAATGCTGATTTTCCCAGTTCCTCTGCTGATATGTTCAACAGTGGTCAGACATGTTCAACAAGTGAACAGGCTCAAGACAACAGTGTGTCTGAAAATCTTGAGAGCTGTTCAACAGGACCTGATGAAGATGTTAACAACTCAGGAAAATCATCATTGAAAAGTGATCCTAAGTGGATCAGGTGTCACCCCAATGATCAAATAATTGGTGACATCAACAAAGGGATACAAACACGGTGGGACAGCTTAGGGAACTTCTGTATGTTCTCTAGTTTTGTTTCACTGATGGAGCCAAAGAGGGTTGATGAAGCATTAAAAGATGCCAATTGGATCACTGCCATGCAAGAAGAACTCAATCAGTTTGAGAGAAACAAAGTATGGAAGTTGGTCCCTACTCCTAAAGGTAAAACTATAATTGGCACAAAATGGGTTTTCAGGAACAACATGGACGAGCAAGGTCATGTCATTAGAAATAAGGCAAGACTGGTTGCTCAGGGCTACAGACAGGAGGAAGGCATTGACTATGATGAAACATTTGCTCCTGTGGCCAGGCTAGAAGCAATTCGTTTGTATCTAGCCTACGCTGCTCATAAGAGCATAAAGGTATTTCAAATGGATGTGAAGAGTGCATTTTTGAATGGGAAGCTGCAAGAAGAAGTATATGTCAAGCAGCCTCCAGGTTTTGAAAATGAACAACACCCAGGTTTTGTCTATAAGTTGGACAAAGCTCTCTATGGTCTCAAACAAGCCCCTAGAGCCTGGTATGACACTCTTACTGAATTCCTTATGAGCAATGGGTACTCCAGAGGTAAAGTGGATACCACACTGTTCATAAAGAAAGTGAAGTCTGATATTATGCTTGTTCAAATTTATGTGGATGACATAATATTTGGTTCTACTAATGAGTAGTTATGCAAGAATTTTTCATTACTCATGAAATCTAAGTATGAAATGAGTATGATGGGAGAACTAACTTTCTTTTTAGGATTACAGGTTAAACAAACCTCAACTGGAATTTTTATAAATCAAAGAAAGTACACTTTAGATCTTTTGAAAAAGTTCAAATTTGATCAAAGTTCTCCTATTAAAACCCCAATGGCAACCAATGTAAAATTGGATGCTGATGCCAGTGGCAAAGCTGTTTCAGTAACAGCTTACAGAGGCATGATTGGGAGCTTGCTATACTTGACTGCTAGTAGACCTGATATTATGTTTGCCACCTGTTTATGTGCTAGGTTCCAAGCTGATCCAAAGGAATCACATCTAGCTGCTGTTAAAAGAATCTTCAGATACCTGAAGGGTACACCAGGTTTGGGTCTTTGGTACCCCAAAGACTCAAGCCTTGAACTAACAGGTTATTCAGATTCTGATTTTGCAGGCTGCAGGTTAGATAGGAAAAGCACAACAGGTGGATGTCAACTCCTTGGTGGAAAGTTGATCAGTTGGAGTAGCAAGAAGCAGAACTCAGTGTCCACTTCTACTGCTGAAGCTGAATACATTGCTGCTGGAAGCTGCTGTGGGCAGATTCTGTGGATGCAGCATCAGCTTGAAGACTATGGGCTTGTGTATAGGAAAACTCCTATTCTGTGTGATAACACAAGTGCCATAGCCATCTCCAACAATCCAGTATTTCACTCTAGAACAAAGCATATTGAAGTCAGACATCACTTCATCAGGGATCACATTCAGAAAGGTAATGTGGAGGTAAGTTTTATTTCCACAAATGAACAGCTTGCAGACATTTTCACCAAACCTCTGGATGAAACAAGGTTTAATTACCTTGTCAGCAAGCTGGGCATGTTAAACAAGAGTGACTAAGTGTCTCTCAAAGGTCTAATAATTTGTATGTTTCACACTGCTCAAGTTTTTCTGAACAGCTTAGACAGAACAGGTTATACATGTTCTGTACTTAGTCATTTGTCTGAAAAACTTGAACAGCTTGAGCATACAACAGGCTGAACAAAAACAGTTTAACCTGTTTATTCGTCCAGCCTGCTCTGATGGTCCAATCTTCAACCTGTTCTCTTCTTCACACTGTCTTACAAGCCATTGTCTTGTAACCTGTTCAACTATTGAACACAACCTGTTCTCACAAAGGAGAGCAGGCTGAAGGCACAGTTTGAAGGGAGAACAGCTTGAAGACTGAGAACCTTGTGTTGACCCTGATCATCACAGGTTTGACCAACAGCGTAGACCAAAAGTTTAATTATCTTTCTTCATAATTAAGTTACTTAAATTATGTTTTAATTTAACTTAATTACTGCGGATAATGTGTGTTACGTGTGTTAGTGATTAAAAAGGTCAAGTGGTCTGACAAATGTTTCTGACATGGACAACCGTTCCGTTTTTCCGTCAACTAACATTTCAAATCAAACCGCCCAAACCTTTTCTCTCTCATACACACGACCATTCAAATCCTATAAATACCTACATACTGTTTCATCTTCGTCTTCCTCATCATTTCCAGAAATCCTCAAGAACCCTAAAATCGACTAAGTGTCTTTTGCTTCTTCAAACCTCAAAAATTCCCAAATGGCTCACAGACCTAATCCCTTTCTCCCAGTATTTGTTGGTGAGGATGTTGTCAAACACTCATCCATAACCACGATGCTGACCATCAAACCCACCAACTACATTGCAAACCTCACTATCCCCAAAAACTATGTGGGGAAAGGTTACGAACAAATGGTGGAGTTTCTGAAAGTTCATCCGTTGAACTACGCAATGACTGCATCTCCTGGTGTCCTGTACCAGGAGATGGTGTATGAGTTCTGGTATACCTGTGCCTACCTTCCAGAATCCAAAGTCATTAAGGGCACAATACTCAATGGGACTCAGACCATTGAGATCAACACTGATCTGCTCAGGGAGGTGCTTCATCTACCAACTGCTGCTTCTTACGATGAGCCCCAAGCTGAAAATGATCAAATGGGCAATCTGCTACGCTTCTGTGGTGTGGCAGAACCCAAAATTGGAGCAACACTGTTCAGGAAGGACCTCTCTCCTACCTACAGCTTCTTATTCGCCTCTGTGGTGATGTGCTTCAGTAGTAAAGTTGGTTCCTTTGACCAACTGAGCCGTGATGAAATCCCTGTAGTTCTGCAGCTTGTGGATGGAACTACCATGGATATGGCCAAATGGATTTTTCTGAATCTGAGGAACCTGGTGCAGCAAGAGTCCAGACCAGCTGCTGTTCGATATCCCAGGTTTCTGAGCCTCATTTTCAAGCATGTATGTGGTGAGCATCTCTATAACTCTCAGCCTCTTCTTAAGACTGCTGCATTCCCAGTTATAGGGAATAGAGTTTTCTATACTCCAGTCCTGCCGAATGAGCCTCCTCTATCAACACCAATGAGGAAGCTGCTAGGTTTGGTGGAAGGACCCTCTACTGTAAGGGTGGATCCAGAGACTGCTCCCACCAGAAAATCCAAAGCCAGGTCCAAGCTTGTCAAAAGGACCCTGGCAACTGAAGCTGGGCCTGTGAAAAAGAAGGCCAAAACAGCTCAGTCTGAGTCTGTTCCTTTAGCCTCTGTGGCTGAGGGAGAGCAGATTCCTCACCTTGGCTCATCTGTTGAGCCTGAAGCCTTTGTGGCTGGTACCTCTGTGGCACAAGAGACGATGGAACAGGCCAGCCCCACTGTTCCTAGCCCAGTCTCACATCCTGTCCAAACAGATACTCTCCCTACTCCACAATCACCCACATCATCCGTCCATTACCAAAGAAAATCACTAGCCAAAAAGAAAACAGCCTTCAAAACCACCTCCTCTGTTCCCTCTCAACAGGGTTCAGTTGTAAAAGAAGCAACCCCAGCTGCCTCTCCTATTTTGGGAGAAGGTTCAGCTCATTTGGAGCCTGCTTCACTCCAATCTGAGTCACCCTTGAGTCAGCCTAGACCCTCTGGTTCCTCCCAACAGGAACCAGTTGTACAAATGGAGATACCCACATCAACTATCCCAGCCTCCCAACAGGCTGAGGATATTGAAAGACAGGAGTCCTCTCCACTCCATACTGTGTCCACACTGTCCCCCACTCATATCCCCTCACACCCTGAGTCTGCACGAGGTGCCCACGCTGCTGATATAGACCAATCAGCAGCTCAGCCTCAAACTTCTGTTCCCCATGATTCAGCTGTTCAACACCAAACAGCTGCTGAGGGACCACTATCCCAAGCTGATGAACCTCAGGGATCATACCATCCCTCTGGTGAGGCTGCTCCCTCAATGCACATTCCATCCGCAGGTTTCACCACTGCTGATGTTGAAATGCACATTCCATCTCCCAATGATGAGGTGCCTTTAGACCAAGGCACTGCAGAGGGAACCACCACTGGTCTTCATGAGGGTGTTGCAACACAAGCAGCATCTGAAAGGCCCCAAACATCATCACCTTCTCCTGGTGATGCAGCTACAGCCGCTGCTGAAGGACCTCTTGATCCCTCTAACCTGGGCCATCTTACTTTTGCCCAGGCTATGGAGCTTCTATCCCAAGTCCCTCTTCCCTCTCCATCACATCCTCATACACCAGCCTCATCATCATCGTCTCCCTCTACCCACTCCAAACAATCCACCCATACACCACCATCTCCCAAAGACCTGCCTTTGAAGGATCAGCTTTCTTTGCTGACCAACAAAGTTGGTTCTTTGGAAAACACCATGCACTCCCTACCATCCATCATCTCAGACTCTGTGTCTGAGCAGCTCAAAGGATTCTTTGATATGTTTAAAGAATCCTTCCCAGTCACTCCTCAAACTGACAACTCTCCACAGCTGATTGCACTCACTGCACAGCTGCAAACTGTATCCACCTCTCTCTCCTCTATCCTCTCCTTACAACAGGACTCTGTGTCCTCCATGGCAGCCATTTCCCAACAGCTGTCATCTATCCTCACTTCTTGCAACTCTACTCTTCCTAACACTTTGGCCAGCTTACAGACCATCATTGGTTCCCTATCCAACTCTTTATCATCAGACCTTGCTGATGTGCGAGATTCTCTAGAACTTCATCTTGCACAGCTGCAATCTCTGCTGTTCACAGCGTCTGATAGGGAAAATCTTCTTAAGTTGACCACTCTTGCTGATTCCCACACATCTTCTCTTCAAACCTGTCTTTCCCAACTTAGTGAGGTAAAGGATAACTTGGCTTACTTAGTGAACAACCTTGTTGGTCCTAAATCCTCTAAACCTGCTGGCAAGCCTGCTGACTTTGTGTCTTCAGGCAGACCAGGTGTTGAAGTCGCTGCTTCATCTCCTTCAAAGGGGGAGAAGTCATCTGCCTCGAAGACTAAGTCTAAGGGGGAGAAAACTTCTTATCCTAAGGAGATACCAGTGTCTGCAACTCACACTGGTCAGCCAGCAGAGATTTTTGAAACAGGTGCTGCTGAAGGTGCTTCTCAAGCTACTATGCCTACTCAGGCTGTCTCTCCAAACCCTGCTCAGTCTAAGGGGGAGGAAATCATTCCTGAGGACAGGCCTAGCAGCAAAAGGAGGCACCTTATTCTATCAGAAGATGAAGAAGAAGAAGAAATTCCTGAAGCTGCTGTCACTAAAGCAGCAGCTAAAGGAAAAGAAACGGTAGCTGAGGATCCTATGCAGCAGAAACAGGCAGAAATGCAATTTCACAAGACCAGAGCCAAAGAGATGGGCCTCCCTATGCACAAATACTTTGAGTTTAGGGATGAACAGCTTCAAGCTCTGGAGGAACTAAGAAAAGAAGAAGAATCTGCCAAAGCTGCTAAGTCCTTTGCCCTCCAAGAAGCAAAGAAAATTAAAATGTCTACCTTGGAGGTGCAAAAGAAAATAATGGAAGCTGCCAGGAAATCAGCAGGAGAAAAAGAGAAGGAAGTAGAGAAAGGTACTCAGGTCTCTGTGACCAAATCAACAGTACCCTTTGCCAGAACCAAATTCCACTTTGACAACTTGGCTAGAAAGAAATTTCATGATGTTGCTACTAGAAGGCTTGCCAAGGAAGCAATTGTCAAAGCTGTTCCCATTTCAAGAAAAGGCACACAGTGGAAACTTCAGATCACCAGGATGGGTGCAACAGGCCCTGAAATGGAATCCTACGATCACACTGATGTTGCACAGATGGGATACAGGGAATGGGTGGAACTGGCAGTTGCCCTGAGCCAGTCTAAGTCAGAAACGGCTAAGACTATCAGGGCATACATCAAGAAGCTGATGGAAAGAGTAAGTGAGCTGGGCCTGATTCCAAAAGAAGTAAAAGAGGGTGTCTCTGTGACATACCCCAAAATAAAGGCCAGAAGGACAAAGAAGGATACAGAGATGGAGCTACTCCTTACGCTGATTGAACAGGGCGACTATGCCATTGAAATAAAAGGAGTTGATCATAGTCTGCCTAAAGGAATAGAGTTTGAGGATGGCAAGATTATTGAAGAACCTGAGCTGGGGGCATTTTTTGTAGATCCCCTAACTCAGAAGAAGTGCTTCCAAAGAGCCTCAGAACTATACAAAGTTGATCTGAGACAACTTGCCGCCTTCAGACTTGCAGTTTCTTTCAGGCAGTCTAGCAAATGGAGAGCAGCCATCTGGGATCAGCTCAGAGGCTTCTATGAAAGAGGAGAACTCAATGATCCCAAGTTCATGATCATCAGGAGTGAAGTTGAGGAACTTGAGGATACAAGGGAAGAATTGGAAAGGATGGTTAAGGATCCTTCTCCACTGATATGAAGTCCATCTACCATCTGGGTAGGTGAAGAATGGAAGCTGTCCATTAGTTGGACAGGCTTGCCATTATCTGCTCCCATCTCAAACAGTCCAAACAACCTGTACATTAGTTGTACAACCTGTACATAAGTTGTACATTATTACATAAGTTGTAATTTTTGCTTTTACATTAGTTGTAAAATACATTAGTACATTAGTTGTACTCTTGTAAGAACATGTGTTGTTCTAGTATAGTCAAGAATCAGTGTATATATAAACTGATCTTTTACTTTACTGTAATGTTGTAATTTTATTTCAGCAAATGTACTGTAAAAATATATAGTGATTTTTGATAAGACCAGCTTGAACTGGTTATTGCAAATAGGGGGAGATTGTTAGGCACAAAAAGGCCTCAGTCAAACCTGTTCTACATCTGAGGGGGAGATTTTATAATCAAACCTGTTGATGCATTTGAAGGTTGAATTTAAGGCCTGTTATATGCCTTATTGAAACCTGAAAATGATTTGCAATATCAGTCTAAAGTTGTTCTATATGTTGCATGTGTTGCAACTAAGACAGTTTGTCCAAGCTGCTCTGTCTGCTGAACAGGCTGGACATAAACTGTCTACGCTGCTCTACACTGTTGAGCAGCTTGGGCATTTTTAAAGTGTTCTGTTCTTTGTGAACAAAACCTGTTCTTTGTGAACATGCTAAACACTTTATGGAATTTGTTTCCAAGTCATCATGTATTGTCTTTGACTACAAGATCAGTTTACAAAGTCGAAGACAAAGTGGAAAACAGAACTACTCAGCCTGCCCACGCTGTTCTGTAACATGAAGACAAAAGGATATTTGAAAAAGGATGACAGACCTTTTTCTTATATCAAAATAGGCCTTTACAGGGAAGAAAGACGCAAAGTTGACATTCCTAAATTAGTTAAAGGCAATGCAACAGTAGACAAAGTAAAAAGGCAAAAGTTCTGCACATATGAAGACAAGTTTGCTTTTCAGAAAAGTGCAGAAAAGGTTATGTTGTCTTTTCAACAAGACTTTTCCTTTTCCCTCTGTCCAATGAAGATGTTTCTCTGAGATCCTCTAAGTGAGTATAAAAGGAAGCTTCTAAGGTCAGAAAGAAGGTGAAGAAAGCTAAGTGCTTAAACCAAGAGTGAACGTGCAAGTGTGATCTTCATGCATGCAAGTCTTCTGTAAACCAGCATCTGTGTGATTAAGCTGTTTTACCTAAGCTGTTCCTTAAGTCTTGTAAACACAGTGAGTGCTTCTTAGTGAGTGTATTCATTGTATACTAGTTCGAGTCTGTCTTAGACTAGTAAGCATACTGTTGTATCTGTCATCTCAGCTTGAACTCTTCCGCATTCAAGCTTGTTTGTAATTAACAAATTGTTGATAATACATACAAACATTGAGAAAAGAGTGTGTAGTTTTTAAATTGCTGTATTCACCCCCCTCTACAGCTTATAACTATATACTTTGGGAACCTCTCGGGACCTACACTAATAAACAACTATGAAAGAATTTTTCACTACTCATGGAATTTAAATATGAAATGAGCATAATCGGTAAACTAACTTTCTTTCTAGCATTACAAATGTTAAGCAAACCTCATATGGAATTTTTTATAAATCAAAGAAAGTATACATTAGATCTTTCAAAGAAATTTATATCTGATCAATGTTCTCCCATCAAAACCCCAATGGCAACAAATGTTAAATTGGATGCCGATGCCTGTGGCAAGTATGTTTATGTAACAGCTTACAGATGTATGATTGGGAGCTTGCTATATCTGACAGCTAGTAGACCGGATATAATGTTTGCCACCTTTTTATGTGCTAGGTCTCAAGCTGATCCAAAATAATCACATCTAGCTGCTGTAAAAAGAATCTTCGAATACCTAAAGGGTACACCAGGTTTAGGTCATTGGTATCCCAAAGACTCTAGCCTTGATTTAATTGGCTACATAGATTCTAATTATGCAGGTTACAGACTAGATAGAAAAAACACAACAGGTGGGTGTCAACTACTCGGTGATTAGTTGATCCAGTAAGAAACAAAACTCTGTGTCCACTTCTACAGCTGAAGCTGAGTATATTGCTGCCGGAAGCTGCAGTGCGCAGATTTTGTGGATGCAACATCAACTTGGGGAATATGGCCTTGTATATATGAAAATTCCTATTCTATGTGATGATACAAGTGCCATAGCCATTTCCAACAACCTGTTTTCCACTCAAGAACCAAGCATATTGAGGCCAGACATCACTCCATAAGGGATCACATCCAGAAAGGTAATGCTGAGGCAACTTTTGTTCCTACAGAAGAACAACTTGCAAATGTTTTCACCACACCCCTTGATGAAAATAGGTCTAACGCTCTTGTATGCATGCTAAGAATGTTAAATAAAAATGACTAAGTGTCATTGATGTTCGAAGGCTACTTAAGCAAAACTGTCAAAATCTCAAACAATAGCTTTGGCAGGACAGGTTTCACTAGTTCTGTACTAAGCCAATTGTTTAAGGTTTTGACAGGTTTGACAAGTAATACGTTTGAAAAAATAACAAGTTTTTCAAAACTAAGATTTTATTTCTAACTGTTGTCTAAACCTGAAACCTGCTCACTCTGTGTTCTGTCATACAAGGAAAGACTTGTAATTTGTTCAGTTATTGAACAGGTTTCAGATTCAAACCTGTTCTCAAATAAAGTGCATAGGTTTCATAAACAGGTTACAGACTGATCAGTTTTGGATGAAACACTTTCATCACAGGTATGAGCAACAACTTTGAACATCCACTAATTAATTAACATTACTTCACATTTAAGCTATATAAATTATGTATTTATTTATCTTAATTACCTGCGGATAATGTGTGTTACTTATTTAAGCGGAGAAAAGTGTCAAGTTGGTCTCACAAACGTGCTGATGTGGTAACCGTTTGGTTCCGTTACTCATCACATTTCAAATCAACTGCCCTTTTCTCTCTCCCACTATCTCACATTCAAATCCTATAAATACCCACTATCACTGTTTAATCTTCTTCCGTACTGCGACCCTATATATCCATACTCTCTGAAAATCCCTAACTACCTTCAAAAGACTTTGTGTCTAAGACTTGTGCATTCTCATCTATTTCAACAATGGCTTCTAATACTCCCCTTGTACCTGCATTTTTGGGTGATGACGTTGTAAAAAACCCATCTGTCACCACCACACTAACCATCAAACCTACCAACTATGTGGCAAACCTGACCATACCTAAGAACTATGTTGGGAAAGGTTATGAATCGATGGTTGAATTCCAGAAAGCTCACACTCTGAAATATGCCATGACAACCTCTCCTAGTGTCATGTACCGAGAAATGGTCTATCAGTTCTGGTACACTTGTTCTTATGACTCTACCACCAAGACCATCTGAGGAATCATTCTCAACAACATGCAGGTTTTTTGAGATCACTGTTGCTCTTCTCCAGGAAGTAGTTCATCTTCCTGCAGTTGAGAAATATGATGAACCACAGCCTGAAAATCAACAAATGTGCAACCTGCTGAGATGTTGTGGTGTATTTGCACCAAGGGTGGGAGCTACCCTGTACAAGAAAGAGCTAGCACCAACTTACAACTTTCTCTTTGCCTCTGCGGTGATGAGTTTAAGCTGAAAGGTTGGTTCGTTTGACCAGCTCAGCCGAGATGAGTTTCAAGTGGCTTTGTAGTTTGTGGATGGGACTACACTAGATATGGCCAAATGGATCTTTGGCAATCTGAGGGCCTTCGGGGAACAGGACCAACGTTCCCCATTTGTAAGATAACCCTGATTCTAAAGTTTCATATTCAAGAATTTTATAGTGACACTCTGTACAACTCCCAACTTTTTCTGAAGTCAATGGTGTTTCCTGTGATTGGAAACAAAGTGTTTCATGCTCCAGGATCTGATGAAGAGCCTCCTCTCCCATCTCTAATGAGGAGGCTGCTTGGTTTGGTGGAAGGACCTTACTGCACAGGAGGTGGATCCAACTCCTGCTCGCACAGAAAAATCCAAAGCACCCGACAAAAGGGCAAAACGTGCCCTGAAGTCTAGTGAATCAAGGCCTTTCACCAAGAATGCCAGAAAAACCAAGTGTTCCCTCAGTCTCTGTGCCTGAGGGGGAGTAGGCTGATCTCCCAGGTTCATCTGTTGAACAAGAAGCCATTGTGGCTGGGCTCTGTGCCATCTGAGACCATGGAACGGGTTACAACCCCTGTTTCTAGCACAGTCTACTCTCCAGTCCAAACACAACAACCTCCCACTTCTCCCACCACATACTCAGGCAAAGGAGAGAATCCTTAGCCAGAAAGGAATCAGCCAGCTTACCTACCCAACAAAGCCCCTCTGACCCCTCTCAACAGGATTCAGTTTCAAAATAAGCAACCCCTGCTGCATCCTCTCCTCCTATCTTGGAAAGAGGTGCACCCTCTTTGGAGTCTGCTTCACTCCTACCTTAGTCCACTCAGACTCAGCCTCAGCCCTCTGGTTCCTTCCAACAGGAACTAGTGGTACATATGGAGACTACCACATCAACTGTCCCTCCCTCTCAACAGGGAGAGGACATTGAAAGATAGGAGTTTTCTCCACTCCATACTGTGTCCACACTGTCCCGCACTCATATTTCTCCCTCACACCTTGAGTCTGCACAAGGTGCCAAAGCTGTTGGTTCAGACCTACCAAATGATCAACCTTCAACTTCTGCTCCACATGATGTAGCTGATCAATCCCCATCAGCTGCTGAAGGACCAACATCCCAGCATAGTGATCTTCAGGGTAAAGAATAACCCTCTGGTTAAGGCTTTCCCTAGATGCAAATTCCATCACAAATTTTCACCACTGATGATGTTGAAATGCATACCACTTCACCCCATGAAGAGGTGCCTCAAAACTAAGGCATTACTAAGGGTACCACCTAAGTCTTTGATGAAGGAATCACAATCCCAGTGGTTCTTGAGAGACTAATAACCCCCATCACCTCACCTTCATCTCCATCAACTCAATCGAAACAATCCACCAACACTCCTCCATCACCATAAGACCTTTCCTTGAAGGAAGAACTTATTGTGCTGACCAACAAGGTTGTTAGTACATCCTGTGTGACGATAGCAGTCTAAGTTTTCATAGCATTTTGTGTAAGTATATCTACTTGATATTGAATATTAACGAGTGTTTGATATATGTTTGATTATGTGTGTTTGATATTGATTGGTTGTATGTTTGAACTTGGTGTAATGTATTACAAGAAGTTCAAACATAAAGTTCATTGATAAATTCAAACATAAGATAAAACATAAGTTAAAACATAAATGTGAATGTAGAAGTTCGAATTTGAGGTAAATTCGAATGTGTCATTGAGGACAAATTCGAATGGGCCTTGGGCGTGATTTGAATTTGTCCTAGACAAACTCAAATCTGTCAGTATAATTAAGGGTTAATTTGATTAATTAAGATACTTTGGCAGACGTTTATCAGAGCGATTAGCAAAGGCGATCTCGAACTAGCAAGTTTCCAGAGAGTAGTTTCGGAGAGAATCATCGTGTAGGGGCTTTCAAGGTTGTTCGTCTATCACCGTGGTAGTCTCCGTGTTTCCGTGTGTGTGATCTTACCGTCAAGCCGCTAACGAGGATTCCGCACTCGTTGGAAGGTGTCACGTCGAGATAGATCCGTAGAGAGCAAGACCTTACAAGTGGTATCAGAGCCACAAGGGTGTTCGTTGGTGTTCTTCGTGTTCACTAAGAAACATCTGTGGTTTCTTGACGTTTGGATGGTTAAAAATCACGTTTTTGGAGGTTTTTCGAGTTTATCAAGTCAAATTTCAGAAAATACTTTGTATTATTTCAAGTTTTTGATTAAAATCAGTGTTTTTACTCGTAAAAATATTGGTTTAATCTGAAAACTTGAAAAACTCGAAGTATTAGCCGTTTTTCGAACTTGCGGCGCTCGAGTTTATTAAGGGGGTATTAGGGTTTACTCAGTTTTCGAGTTTGACAGAAAATACGCTCCTTTCGAGGTTCCTTAGGGTTGATTTGAGTTTGGCCAATTCAACTTTGCTCAGAATTTCGAATTTAGTTTAACTTCGAAATAATGAATTCGATTTTAGTTAAGCCTTCGAATTTGTCATTAATTTCGATCTTAGTTGGATTTCACACTTAATTTCGAATATAATTCCAAATAGGTTTAAATTTAATTAGATTCGAATTTATCTGAATTTGAAAAAATTAATTTAAATTAATTTCGAATTAAATTAATAAAGTTGCAATTCAAAAATCTTTGAAACAATGTCAAGTCTACAGAGGTTTATTGAGATGGATCACGAGGTCGGAAAAGCGAATTCTCCACCTAAGTGGATGAAATTGTAGGATTATTATTGGTGGAAAGATAGGTTCGCCGACTTCGCGAGATTCAATGATATGAGGATGTGGATTTGTATAGACGAGGGATACATTCCACCTATGGCAAAGGTTGAAGGTCGTCAACGAGTCTTGACATATTCAAAGATGAATGATGAAGATAAGAAAGTTTATGAGGCCGAAAACCATGCATTCTCGATCATCAGAATGGCATTACCTCAGGAAATCTTGCACACTTTCCGAAATCAAAAGACAGCAAAAGAGCTGTGGGATGCGTTGGAAAAAAGGTGTGAAGGTAATTCGAGAGTGAGGAAGAATCGAATGGAAATGCTCAAGCAGCAGTTCGCAATCTTCAAAGCCTTGAAGAATGAAAAGCTGGATGAGACAATTACCAGATTTTATCACTTACTGACTGAGTTAGACAGCCACGATGTGGAGTATAGTGAAACAGAGAAAATTAACAAGATTCTAGATGCTTTGCCAGCCAAATGGGAGATGTATGTGGCGCTGATAAAGCATGATGAAGACAAGTTCTATACTCTAACCCTAGATAGTGTTATAGCAACGCTGAGAGCCTATCACTTTGAATTGCTCAAAAAGGAGAAAGATTATGACCAAGTTCAAGTTCCGGATATGTACTTTGGGAAATCAAAATCTTCAGGGGCAACTGATGTGAAGACGGCTACAACATTCTTCTCGGGAGAGACATCGACACCGGTTGAATCAGAAGACTCAGTGAGTAGGGCTTTCTAGACCAGAAAAAAAGCAGAATCAGGCTACATCAACATCTACATCTACATCTCAAGGGTATTCAAAGATGCCTATGAGCGCAAAATCAGCTGAAGACCATCTGAACCTGTTGGCTTCATTTGTGGCCGCATACGGCAATTGTGTTCAAGGCAAAATCAACGATCCTGCACTTTGGGATGAGGATTACGATCAGGTAGATCCTAATGATCTAGAAGAGATGGATCTGCAATGGCAACTAGCCATGGTAACTCAGAGAGTTAAAAGGTTCATCAAAAGAACGGGCAGAAACCTCAACGTAAGTAATAATGATTTTGGGTTTGGTAAATCCAAGGTTAAGTGTTACAACTGTCAAGGGTTAGGAGACTTCGCTAGAGAGTGTCAGAGACCGAAAGTAGAAAACTACCAGAACCAGTATCAGAATCAATCTCAAGGGAGATATATGCCGGGTAGTTCATCCAGTCAGGCGAATATGGTTGGTCTGTTATCCAATGTTACATCAGACAGACAGCTTGATGGAACTTATGACTGGAGTACACATGCAGAGTCGAATGCTAGAGCCTTTATGGCTGAAGTTACTGAGACTGGAAGTGATGGAGCAGAGGAAAAGACAGGGGACAGCAATCAGAATGAAAGCAGTCCGATGTGGGTAGAAAAGTCTGAAGACCAGACGATTTTGGAGTTCGCCGCACAGATGGCCAACGTGGAATCAGATCATGCCAAGGTAACCCTAAACTTTTCTCTTTTCCATGATTTATGTGTTTTGTGTGCTACGTCTAATGATAGGTTAAATTTAGTACTTGAATCACATCAAACTATATCTGCTCAGAATGAATCATTAAAATCAGACAACGCTAGCTTAGTAGATATAAAGGAAGATCTTACGGAGAAGCTTAAGCCAGATGCACAAGATGTCTTAGTTCTAAAGGACAAGCTGAGCAAACAGTGTGTTAGATTAGAACTAATGTATGAACATGTTGAAGCATTGACAAAAGAGCTTAAAACCAAAGAAGTAGAGCTAGCAGAATCTAAAGTAAAGGTAGCCGAGGTGAACAGTAAACTTGAAATGTTTAGGAACTCATCACTCAACCTAGGGAAGATCTTAGATGCACAACGTTAGTCTAAGAAGCCTGTAGGTCTTGGGTATCATGAGAGTCCTCCACCTTTCAATGATAATTATGTACCTCAACCTCAGGAGAAAACTGAAAAATCAGTTGAATTAGAGGAAATAATTGAACCAGTGTCTGAAATTACTAAAGAAAAAGAAACTAAGGTGACTACTCATAATGTCCAGATTAAGAAGGTTAAATTTGTGCCATCCTCTAGTGAAAAGCCTGTAGGACAACACAAAATTGACTTTAATGATCAGGAGGAGGAACCAGTCACTATAGTAGAAACAAAAGAACCAGACACTAGTGAGACACCTAAGTCAAAGGGCACACATAAAAAGTCGATTGACAAAATGTATTGCTTTAGATGTCACGAAAGGGGGCATGTTGCTTCTAGTTGTCCATATAGGAAAGTCGATTCTACACCTAAGACTGGAAAGCCGGAACAACTTAAGCCTTCTCCAAGTGTTGCAAGCACTAGTAGTTCTTAATATACCGAGAAAACTGTGCAAGCCGCACCTAAATCTGCTGTTAAACAAATGCCTATGTCAGGTCGAACCAACGAAGTGATTAGGACTAATTCACCAAATGGAGTCACTAATCAATCTAGGTCAGGACCGCAACAACAATATCGGAGTACTACACCTAGCAGAGCTTACACTACGGTTAGGTCACACACTCCTATAAGACATCAAACACCAGGTACAGCTTAGGGATATCAATCGAAAATGCCTTATAATCGAAACTATTCAAGAGCTCCACAGCAAATGCCTACACAAAGGCCGAGAGTGAACTTAAATCACTCTGCACCACAACAGGCACAAAATCAAAAACGCAAGTCACCTTCCCGGAGAAATGGGTATTTGAAAGAGTTTAAGTATGTGGACGAGAATGGTATTACCAAGTCAGTTATGGTTTGGGTTCCCCGTGATAACTAACCTATTTTCTTTCATTTGCAGGAGATAACTACAGGTCTAAACAACAGATGGTTCATCGACAGTGGTTGCTCCAGGCACATGACAGGGGAAAGAAGTCTACTCGCAGACTTCAAGAGAGGGAATCGGGGATTTGTATCATTCGCTGGCAATAAAGGAGGAAATAGCACAGGTACTGGAGTGGTCACTAATGGGACTATCAAATTGGATCAAGTTTATCATGTTGATAAACTGGTTCACAATCTCATTAGTGTATCTCAAATCTGTGATAAGAAGAACTCAGTGGTTTTCACCGACACTGAGGCGTTAGTGCTGAAACCGGGATTCAAAGTACCTGAAGAATGGATACTGATGAGGGCTCCAACGAAGAATGACATGTACATGCTCGACATGAACAAGTCGGAATCTTCGATAGGACCAATTTGTCTACTATCAAAAGCTTCAGAGACTGAATCGGTTTTATGGCACAGACGCATGGCACACTTGCACCTGAGAAAGATGAACTACATTACTAAAAATGGATTGGTGCAAGGTGTTCCCATGAAGAGTTTTCAGTTTGAGGATAAGTGTCTATCGTGCAAGAAAGGAAAACAACATAAGAAAGCACACAAGTCCAAGACTCAGAACTCCATAGCCGCCACATTCGATTTGTTGCATATGGACCTCTTCGGACCAATAAACAAAAGGAGTATAGGTGGTAGTTGGTACTGTTTGGTTATTACTGATGATTACTCACATTTTTCTTGGGTTTTCTTTTTAGGTACAAAGGACGAGACTGCTGCAAAGCTCATCGGGTTCTTAGACCAAGTGGAAAACTCTTACGGAACGAGGGTTAAGCGTATTAGAAGTGATAACGGAACAGAATTCAAAAACACTGTTTTTGGTGTATCTTGCCTATCAAAGGGCATAGTGCATCAATTTAGTGTAGCATATGAGCCACAACAAAATGGGGTGGCCGAACGGAAAAACAGGACTTTGATTGAGGCAGCAAGGACTATGCTTTCGGATTCAAAACTTCTTACCATGTTTTGGGGGGAGGCAGTGTATACCGCATGCCATGTTTTAAACCGGGTCCTTACTGTCAAATCACTGAACAAAACCTGTTATGATGTTTTGAATAAACGGCCACCTAATTTAACTGGCTTCGAACCTTTTGGGGTACCATGTACGTTAATGAAAACAAAACACCAACCTAAGTTTGGTGAAAAGGCTGACGACAGATACTTCCTAGGTTATGTGCCTAACTCACCAAACAAACGGCTTTTTAACAAATCTAATGGTACAGTAGAGATTGTGAATAACATTGATGTCACAAGTTATACACATGAACCCCGAACTGGTCTGGAATGGATATTTGATTATGACAAATTGTTTGAGTCATTTAACATTCCTTTGGATGGAAATGCAGGTACAATCGAACAGGACATGTCGTCATTAAATCAGAATGACGAGGGTCAAAGTTTTCCGAGGACCACCTTTCCATCAACATCCGAGCCTACATCAATTGAAGATAGATCTCCAGAAGAAAATGATTCTGAAGTGCCTATAGACGAAAATCAGACAATAAATTCTAACTCTGAAGACAGTGTCCATGAGGAAGAAAATGTGGAGTCTGAAGTCGTTCCACCGTTGGGAGAGATAGGATCAAATTTAGGAGATAATCTGAGAGTTGACGAGATAGAAACATCTAGGATTAACAAGAATCATCCTATTGAGAGTATCATAGGAAATCCTACTGCGGGTGTGAGGACTAGGAGTAGTTTGAATAACAACACAGTGTTGTTGTCGATGATCAATGACTCCGAGGCCTTTCATACTTGCCTTTACTCATGTTTCATCTCGCAAGTAGAGCCGAAAAATGTGCAGATGGCACTAAAAGACAATTCTTGGGTTGAAGCGATGCAGGAAGAACTGTCACAGTTTTGGAAACTAGAAGTGTGGGAGTTAGTTCCGTTACCTCGAGGAGAAGTTGCAATAGGAACCAAATGGGGTTTTAAGTGCAAGAGAGATGATCGGGGTATAGTCACTTGCAACAAAGCAAGGCTTGTGGTAAAGGGTTTCAACCAAGAGGAAGGAATCGATTACATTGAAGTGTTCGCGCCAGTGGCAAGGCTTGAAGCAATCCGTTTGTTTCTGTCTTTTGCTTCCTTCAAAGGCTTTAAGGTATATCAATTGGACGTAAAGAGTGCTTTCTTTTATGGGAAAGTGAAGGAACTGGTATATGTGGAACAGCCGCCCAGGTTTACAGATCCGAAATATCCTGACAGAGTGTATCGATTAGATAAGGCTTTGTATGGATTGCATCAAGAACCGAGGGCGTGGTACGAGACACTATCTAATCATCTTTTAGTCAACGGGTTTGAAAGAGGGAGGATAGATAGTACGCTGTTCGTGATAAGAAAAGGTGAACATTTCATCTTGGTACAAGTGTATGTCGATGATATAATTTTCGGGTCATCAGACGAGCAGATGTGCACAGACTTTGAAAAGGTTATGAAGTCAAAGTTTGAGATGAGTGCGATGGGTGAGTTAAACTTCTTTCTGGGTTTGCAAGTCGAACAGAGGAAGGAGGGCATGTTTATTTATCAGACGAAGTATGTCTATGACATCTTAGAGCGCTTCGGGATAGAAGGAACCAAGCTGACAGCTCACTTCAGCACGCCGATTCGAGTGAATCATAATCTCGGACCGGGTACTGAAAGTGATACCGATGTGGATCCGATGTTATATCGGGCCATGATTGGGTCACTCATGTATTTAACTGCTTCTTGACCAGACACCATGTTTGTTGTATGTATTTGTGCTAGGTTTCAAGCTAATCCAAAAGAGATGCACATGAAAGCTGTGAAGCGGATTCTATGATACCACAAAGTAGAAACCGAAGCTGGGACTTTGGTATCACGCGGAGGGCGATCTAGATTGGAGGCGTTCACAGATTCAGACTATGGAGGATGCAGCTTGACTCACAAGTCAACAACTGGGGGTTGTCAGTTCCTAGGAGGGAGACTCGTTTCCTGGCAATGCAAGAAAGAGACTTCGGTAGCCGTGTCAACGTGCGAGGCCGAATATGTTGCTGCTGGTAGTTGCTGTTCACAGGTTTTGTGGATACAACAACAATTGCGTGATTACGGTTTTACTTATACTCATACTCCTATTAGGATAGATAACCAGTCTACTATTGCTATAACAAATAATCCAGTTAAACATAGACATAAGACACCACTTTATACGTGATTGTGCTGAAAAGAACTTAATTAAGCTGTAAAAGTGGCAACGGATGATAATAACGCAGATTTATTTACCAAAGCTTTTGATAAGTCACGTTTTGAGTTTTTAGTTCAACTAAACGGAATGTGTAATCCAGAGTAGCTTGACCTTAGTAGAAGTTATTTCTTTTTATAGCAGTAAGTTTTCTTTCGTTTTTTAGTAAGTTTAGTAGCTAGATAGAATATCTTTCCTTTTATAGTAAGTTAGTAGGTTATCTTATTTTCTTACTTTTATTTATGAAAAAAAAAGAAAAAAGAGAGAAAACCATAAAAAGTTCAAAAAAAAAAAAAAAGAAAAAAAAAGAGAATATCAGAAAATGAGTTAAGTCTTAGATATATAGGTTCAAAGTGACGAAAATTAGCACAGTCGATACAATATCTAAGTGTTAAGCTTTCACACATAATGCACCTAAAATTCTAAGTGTTATACATTATCTACTTTGATATGTTGGTAGGCATAGTACATAAAGGGAGTCTCAAGGCTAATAAAATATTCAAGAAAAAGTCAGACGTGTCACTAACTTAGATGTATGACCAAATGGTCTTAATTTTTATGTTAGAGACATACAGACATTGATTCTAAATGAGGTATGCAAACTTTCTGAGGGATGTATAGCAACATCAGATACATCTTAAAGAAAAGAAAAGAATGAAAAATCATGATACTGAGTTGAGAGTCAAAACAAGTAACTCTGTTGTAGCTAAGAACAGACCTGTTGCCTCTGGTTTAACTCGAGTTAGCAGGATAAGTCACTTTGTTGTACGTCAGTACAGACCTGTCACCGCTGTCTTGCTAGCTTTAAAAATAAACTTTAAGACAAACTATCACACTCTGTTGTATGTAAATACAGACATGTGTCCGATGTTTGCCTTTTAAAGAAAGATTGAAATACCGAAAAGTTATAATCATTGTGTGTATGCCTTGATCATAAAAGTATGTCTATGTATGAGTCACGTAGAGTAATTTCTTGATAAATGAAAAGGCCAAGGGATATTCCAAAGTGTAATATGTTTAAAGGGAAAATAATACCAACAATCGTCTAGAAATGTGTGTCACGACAAACAATAAAAGGAATAAAAAAATTCCTAAGTGTGAAAGTAAGATACTGAAAGTGCGTACTTGACACCGCTATCTGATTGAACCTTTCTTTGACTATTCTCGTCAAAAATATTCTGTTAGTGTTAAGTATAGGTTGTAAATTTTTAAAATTATTTTAGATTAGCTTAAGTTTAAATTTTGTTCAAAATTTTTATTTTATCTTATTTTATTTTATTTAGGAAAAAGGTCAAAGTTACTGAGGATGCATTCTTAGTTGAATAAATAAACATTGCGTGAAAATCTTGTGCTTAGTGTAAATAAATTTTGCATAGTTTGTTCCGTTACTCGAAAAAGTTGGAAAAGTTGAATTTAATTCAAAGATTTTTGAAATTTTCAAAATTTTATGTTAAATTCGAATTTAAGACAATATCGAATGTTACATTCGAATTTGGCAGTAAATTCGAATTTGGAGACAAACTCGAAGGTAGTTAGTATATATAGGTCAACAGTGAACATTCATTATTCACCTACATTCGATTTTAGCCATGAGGTTTACTACTGTGTGTGACTTTGAGTTTAGCGTTCGAGTTTACCGATTCGAGTTTTCTTCTGTTTGTCGAAGTTTTGTCTGTTTGTATTCGAGTATATCACCAAATCTAGGTATAATCAACATCATTATACAAGATTTAGGAAGTTTTACACTCAATTTGAGCCAAAATCAGACTAGATTTGAGGATTTAGGGGTTTGAATGTTGTGATTTAAAATCACTAAGTTTGAACCGGTGAAACTTCAAATAAGTGGCAAATATCTTCGATTAGAACCTATTCGGACTAATGAATGTGATTTTCTAAGTCTAAAATGGTTTAAATCTTGGATTTTTGTCTTGAAAATGCTGACATTCGAGTTTGTTCATAGGTTCGAATTTGTCACTAAATTCGAACATATCATTAAACTCGAATTAAGGCCAATTTCGAACATGTTATTCGAATTTACTATTAA
>JAANYP010003350.1:0-19768 GCA_020465985.1 Centrapalus pauciflorus | reverse complement strand
AGTCGTAATATCTTTTTCTTTACAGTAGTCTGCTAATTTAGGAAAGTTTCTATTTTTAGTAAGTTTCTAATTTTAGTAAGTTTCTATTTTTAGTAAGTTAGTAGATTAGCTTAGTTTACTGCTTTTTGCTATGAAAAACAAAAGAAAAAGGAGAGAAAATTACAAAAATACAAAAAAAAGAGAATATCAGAAAAAAAAAGTTAAGTCTTAGATACATAGGTTCAAAGTGACGAAAATTAGCACCGTCGCTACAGACTCTAAGTATTTAGGCTTTCACACATAATGCAACTAAATCCTAAGTGTTATACTTTATTTAGTTTGATGTGTTGGTAGGCATAATACATATAGGGAATCTCAAGGCTAATAAAATATTCTAGAAAAAGTCAAGCGTGTCACTAACTTAGATGTACGACCAATCGGTCTTAATTTTTATGTACAAGACATACAAACATTGAGTCTAAATGAGGTATGCAGACTTTCTGGGGATGTATGACAACATCAAATACATCTAAAAATGGAAAGAATAGAAATATCATACAAAACTGAGAGTCGAAAACATGCAACTCTGTTGTACGTAAGTACAGACCTGTTGTCTCTGTTTAGATTCGGGTTAGCAGATATGTCGCTTTGTTGTACGTCAGTACAGACCTGTCACCGCTGTCTACTAACTTTAAAACTAAACCTTAAGTCAAACTAAGACACTTTGTTGTATGAAAATACAGACCTGTGTCCGATGTTTGTCTTTTAAAGAAAGTTTGCAAATACCAACAAGTTAGAATCTTTATCTGTGTGCCTTGATCATAAAAGTATGTCTATGTCTGAGTCACGTAAGATAATTTCCTGATAAATAAAAAGGCCAAGGGATATTCCGAAATGTAGAATATTTAACGGGGTAATATACCAACAATCGGCTAAATAGGTATGTCACAACAAACAATCAAAGGAATCAAAAATTCCTAAGTGTGAAAGTTTAAGTACTGAAAGTTAGTATCAGACATCGCTATCTGATTGAACCTTTCTTAGACTATACTCATCAAAAATATGTTGTTAAGTATTTAGCTTAGATTGTAAATTTTTCTTAAGTCTAGATTAAATTTTTGGTCAAAATTTCATTTTACTTTATTTTATTTTATTTTTACCTTAGTTTATTTTATTTTAGTTTAGTTTAATTTTTACTTAGGTAAAAGGTCAAAAGTTACTGAGGGTGCATTCAAAGTTGGATAAAATAAACTTTGCGTGAAATATTTGTGCTTAGGGTAAAAGAGTTGGCATAGTTTATCTGGTTACACGATACCGTAGAAAAAGTTGGAAATGTTGAATTTATTTCAAAATTTTCAAAAATTTTCTAAGTATTGGAAGGATTCGAATCTAAGACAGACTCGAATAAGGAGTACTTCGAATCTGTCAGTAGATTCGAATCTACTCTTAGACTCGAAGGTTGGTGGTATAAATAGGTTAACAGTAGGTCATTAATACTATCTGTTTTCGAATCTATACTATCGAATCTATTCAGGCGATTTCGAATCTATTTTCTCGAGTCTATCGTATCTCCCCTAAACGACATTTTGTCGAGTTTCAAGCTAGTGTGTTCGATTCTACTACTGTATCTAGGTATAATCAACTTGATTGTACAAGTTTCATGTAGTTTTATACACAATTTAAGGCCAAATCATCGATTTTTGAAGTTTTATAGGTTGAAATAGGGTTTTTGCTAAATTACCAAAATTGGACCTATAAAAGATCAAATTAAAGACATAAATCAATGATTAGAACCTAGTTGAACTAATGTATGTGATTTACCAAGTTCAAAATGGTTAAATCTTGGGTTTTTGTTGAAAATTCATTAGTCGGGGCTTCGAATCTGTTCTAGGACTCTCGAATCTGTTCATGGGTTTCTCGAATCTATCATTAGATTCGAGATGACCATGATATTCGAATCTGTCCATTAGATTCGAAAAGGGACACTTCGAATCTGTTCCCTTCGAATCTGTACTTTATTTATTTTGTTTAATTTAAACTTTATTAAACTTGTGGAAATTTAATTGTGTTAGATTTTGTATTTAATCAAGTACAAAATAAAACAAATTTTGAATTTAAACAAGTTTATTGATTTTTAATAAGTCTAACAGTTTTATTTATTGTGCAGATATGGCAGTTCGTGCTTTTGTCCCGAAACATAATATGGTCCTTAATCCAGACAATAATATCCCTGAGGCGCAGGGATATCGACAAGTTTTGGATTTCCTAGCTGAATCTAGGATTAGCTTTGCTCTATACCATAACATTCCAATTGTTATTTCATATGTGCGGCAGTTTTACGACCATTTACAAGTTGATTGCACGGTCACCCCGACAGTTTTAAGAACGAGAATCGCTGGACAGCCATTAGTCTTCTCAGCAGATATGTTGCGCCAAGTGCTACAGTTGGGTTCACAGGAACAAGAAGACGGGCCTATAGACTTTCCATTGAGTATTAGGCAAGCCGCGTTTCTGAGAATGGGATATAGTCTGGACGTTACGAAATCATCTTATATGAAAAGTGGATTGATAGGGCAGTGGCGATTTCTGGTCCACGTGTTCATGGTTTGTTTTGCGCCAAAGAAGGCTGGTTTTGATTACATCGTCTCAAAGATCCAATCAGGGGTGATTGCGATGGTGTATAATAGGAAGTTCAGCTTCTCACAATTGTTTTTCTCGGAATTCATCCATCAGATTACAGCTCCTGAAAGAGAAAGATTCCTTCTGTATCCAAGATTTGTGATGATGTTGATAAGGCACTTCTTGCCAAATTTGCCACAATCAGATGACACTTTGAGCGTCAATGTTATGGATAAACGCATATTTGCTGATTGTTCCTCACATCGAGGAAGGTTAGCGGTTCCGGTGGCGCGTCCATTATTTGGAGCAATTGTAGACAGGGAATTTCAAGCCCCAGGTGATGCCAACTGGGCAGGGGTAGTTGATATTCAACAACAGCAACAGCAACAGCAACCGCAACGCCAACAACAGCCGCGTGCTAGGCCGCGTGATCCACGACGCCAACAGCAACAACCTGCTAGTCAAATTCAGGCATCCAGGCCTTCAACAAGTGAACAACCACAAGCACAAGAAGCAGGGACTTCAGGTGCAGTCCCCGAATCTGAGCAACTTGCTCAGACCTTGGAGGAAATATGGTCTTCTGGTCCTAATGCAAATGAAGATGTGGCAGCAGCATTAGTAGGTGAGCTGCTTAGTCCGCCTGGAGATGAAGATGATATATTTCGTGATGTTGAGGAATATGTGCCAGAGCAGGCTGATAACGTTTTGTCATCATCTGCAACCGAATCAGAAGAGATGGAGGAGTTAGAGGTTGAAGCTCCTGAGTGAGTATCAACTGAACCACCTGTTCAAATTGGAACTTATGGTTCAAGATTGATTATAAATGAAGGTGTTTCGAGGAGGCGCGTGAATAGGGAACAGGAGGAGTCTGATTTTGAAGAAGAGGAAGTTCCTCAACTAGTGACAAGGCAACGGGCCAAACGTCACAGGTTCATGCAAGGATCCTCTTCAGCTTCAGCAGAACAACCTGAAATTCCTCAACCTCAGGACCCTCAAACCACCATTCCACCATCACCACCTCATGATGAACCATACATCCCATCGCCGATCATTCCAACTCCAATTCAATCCATCCCATCAACCTCATCCTCATACGCCGACAATCAAAGGTTTCAGCAGCTAAAAGCTCGAGTTGACTTCCAAAATATCCAGATCTTAGGCCTAACAAAGGCAATCGGTGAGATTCAGACTCATAATGCAAATCTTGATAAGGAGAATGCCGATCTAAAGAACATTGTGGAAAAAGTTCAGGAAGAGAACTTAGAGCTAAAAACCTTTGTTTGCGACCAGTCTGCCGAGATAAGGTCGATGCGCTCCCTAATTGAGCAGTTAATGAAAAATTTACAGGCTCAGGGGGAGACATCGTGCCGAGAACAGGAGGTGCAGAGAAGAGATGATCATGAAGGCGATGATCCCGGTGCGAACAAAGAGATTGAGTCTGTAGATTTTTCTACAGCTCAAGTTACACAAGTTCAGGGGGAGCCTAGTACAGAAGGAGAAGTAGGAGGATCCGGGGGAGAAGCAGGTTCCTCAAGGGTTTTGGACAGTGACATAATAGATGCACTGAAAGACATAGAGGAAGAGCTTATGGATTTTGATGATGAAGAAGAAGAATTGGAGGAAGGTGAGTTTATTCCAGAGGAGGTCGTCGACTGGAAATCAGACGATGAAGTGTTGGATGATGAAGACGATCAAGTCAATGAGGTTATTGTCAATTCACAACCTGTCACGGAGCTATATGAAGGACAAAATCATAATGTGATTGACATTGACTATATCAAGGTAGCCTCAGTCGAGGACAAAGAACTTGAAGAGGCCGAGAAGGAGCCATCTAGGACTGACTTGATAAATCTTTGGTTCAAGAAAGAGGAAAAGAAAGAGCGTTTGAAGATGAAGAAGAAAATGAGAGTTCCAGGTGCTGGAAACTTCTCAGGAGGCATTATAAGCTGGTTCTTTGACAAAGAACTACAGCTATTTATCTTGAAAAGAAGAGATGGACTACAATACTTGAGGCGAACACTAAAAGCATTTAACTCATTGCCCAAGATTGAAGTAAAGGAGCTTGCTTGGAAAGAATTAATTAATATAGGTAATGACCAGTACGCTGAGGTTATGGCAAGGATCATAAGGAAAGAAGGAAGATCTGGGAAGTTTGAGCGACTCAAGCCAAGGACCGGAAAGAGGGTCGAGGATCAGTCTAGAATAGATCCTCATAAAGGTAGGCCATGGGCCAGGATGGAATACAAACCTGTGAGGTGTCTAAAGAAAGTCCCAATGAAACCAATGCCACAGAACGTTTTGAGCAACATGAAGTGGTGGTACCTAGAGATTGACACTGCTGAAGCTATCATGGAAGATCAAGACGAGCAGGTCATTTTGAAGGTATATGATCCACTGCATTTGATAAACCTATCAAAGGACGACCTGAAGAAGCTTCATGATCAGCCTATCTTCTTTACTGAACCATGGAGATCTGAAGCCAGGAAGTTCCAAAAGGTAGTTAAAGTTTGTATAGATGCTGGATTATACGCAGTTAGCATTATATATAGCTCTAGTACTTGAAATTTGATGTAATGTAAATAATTAGAAGCTATCGTCAAGGGGGAGTCTGTTGGTACACCCTGTGTGACGATAGCAGTCTAATCGATCTGCATTATGGTTTAAGTAATATTCTGAGTATTAACAAGTGTTTTGATATATATGTTTATATATGGTTGATATTTATTAGTGTTTGTATGTTTGAACTTGATGTAACGTATTACAAGAAGTTCAAACATAAAGTACAAAGATAAACTCAATCATATGTAATATCGTAAGGTTCAACACTTAGTTGTTTATGTAAAGAAGGCTAGATTCGAATTATATATGGGTTGACATTCGAATCTGTGATAGATTCGAATGTAACCATAGATTCGAAAATAGGCTAGATTCGAGACTGTCAGATGGACAGATTCGAATGGGCCTTGGGCCAGATTCGAGGTTGGCCCACAACAGACTCGAATCAGGGTCTATAATTAGGGATAGACTCGAATAATTAGCAGACTTTTTGCAGAATTCGTGAGGAATTAAGCAAGAGGCGATCTCGAGTTTATCAGCTAGGTGAGTGCCGTTTCGGAGAGAATTAGTACGTAGGATCGTTCGTGTGTCGTTCGTTCAACGTCTAATAGTCTCCGTGTTTCCGTTGGTTGAGAGTTGCCCGTCTAACCATCAACGAGGATTCCACACTCGTTCACGGATCCGCGTCTAGATAGATCGTGCATTGGTAGACCTTACAAGGCCGAGAACAGGAGGTGCAGAGAAGAGATGATCATGAAGGCGATGATCCCGGTGCGAACAAAGAGATTGAGTCTGCAGATTTTTCTGCAGCTCAAGTTACACAAGTTCAGGGGGAGCCTAGTACAGAAGGAGAAGTAGGAGGATCCGGGGGAGAAGCAGGTTCCTCAAGGGTTTTGGACAGTGACATAATAGATGCACTGAAAGACATAGAGGAAGAGCTTATGGATTTTGATGATGAAGAAGAAGAATTGGAGGAAGGTGAGTTTATTCCAGAGGAGGTCGTCGACTGGAAATCAGACGATGAAGTGTTGGATGATGAAGACGATCAAGTCAATGAGGTTATTGTCAATTCACAACCTGTCACGGAGCTATATGAAGGACAAAATCATAATGTGATTGACATTGACTATATCAAGGTAGCCTCAGTCGAGGACAAAGAACTTGAAGAGGCCGAGAAGGAGCCATCTTGGACTGACTTGATAAATCTTTGGTTCAAGAAAGAGGAAAAGAAAGAGCGTTTGAAGATGAAGAAGAAAATGAGAGTTCCAGGTGCTGGAAACTTCTCAGGAGGCATTATAAGCTGGTTCTTTGACAAAGAACTGCAGCTATTTATCTTGAAAAGAAGAGATGGACTACAATACTTGAGGCGAACACTAAAAGCATTTAACTCATTGCCCAAGATTGAAGTAAAGGAGCTTGCTTGGAAAGAATTAATTAATATAGGTAATGACCAGTACGCTGAGGTTGTGGCAAGGATCATAAGGAAAGAAGGAAGATCTGGGAAGTTTGAGCGACTCAAGCCAAGGACCGGAAAGAGGGTCGAGGATCAGTCTAGAATAGATCCTCATACAGGTAGGCCATGGGCCAGGATGGAATACAAACCTGTGAGGTGTCTAAAGAAAGTCCCAATGAAACCAATGCCACGGAACGTTTTGAGCAACATGAAGTGGTGGTACCTAGAGATTGACACTGCTGAAGCTATCATGGAAGATCAAGACGAGCAGGTCATTTTGAAGGTATATGATCCACTGCATTTGATAAACCTATCAAAGGACGACCTGAAGAAGCTTCATGATCAGCCTATCTTCTTTACTGAACCATGGAGATCTGAAGCCAGGAAGTTCCAAAAGGTAGTTAAAGTTTGTATAGATGCTGGATTATACGCAGGTAGCAGTATATATAGCTCTAGTACTTGAAATTTGATGTAATGTAAATAATTAGAAGCTATCGTCAAGGGGGAGTCTGTTGGTACACCCTGTGTGACGATAGCAGTCTAGTCGATCTGCATTATGGTTTAAGTAATATTCTGAGTATTAACAAGTGTTTTGATATATATGTTTATATATGGTTGATATTTATTAGTGTTTGTATGTTTGAACTTGATGTAACGTATTACAAGAAGTTCAAACATAAAGTACAAAGATAAACTCAATCATATGTAATATCGTAAGGTTCAACACTTAGTTGTTTATGTAAAGAAGGCTAGATTCGAATTATATATGGGTTGACATTCGAATCTGTGATAGATTCGAATGTAACCATAGATTCGAAAATAGGCTAGATTCGAGACTGTCAGATGGACAGATTCGAATGGGCCTTGGGCCAGATTTGAGGTTGGCCCACAACAGACTCGAATCAGGGTCTATAATTAGGGATAGACTCGAATAATTAGCAGACTTTTTGCAGAATTCGTGAGGAATTAAGCAAGAGGCGATCTCGAGTTTATCAGCTAGGTGAGTGCCGTTTCGGAGAGAATTAGTACGTAGGATCGTTCGTGTGTCGTTCGTTCAGCGTCTAATAGTCTCCGTGTTTCCGTTGGTTGAGAGTTGCCCGTCTAACCGTCAACGAGGATTCCGCACTCGTTCACGGATCCGCGTCTAGATAGATCGTGCATTGGTAGACCTTACATTCACATCTTGTAGCTTCTAAAAAATGATGTGAACGCACACTTACATAATTTTGCATATATGTGGTGTGTGATTTCATGCACTTAGAGTGTTCGAATTTGTGTGAAATTCACATATTATCTGTGTAATGTTAATTAAAACATGTTTGTGAAAAAAAATTTCAAAAACATAATTTTACGAGTGATACCTCCGGGTGCGCTGTGTAGTAGGTAGTACTCACTTGAATATATATATATATATATATATATATATATATATATATATATATATATATATATATATATATATATATATATATATATATATATATATATATATATATATATATATATATATATATATATCCAACACATATAATATAATTTATGTGTCGATAATTGATTAGGTTGGAAGATACTTGAAGAAATAGTGACTTTGGAGAGGAAAAATATCGATGATATTATATTTACTTAAACACAAATAACAAAATTACATATATAAATGTCAACAATAATATTATAAAAATTAAAATTAATAAAGAAGATGAACTTTAAATAAATTAGTAAAGAAATATATATTTAAATTAAAATAAAAGTTAAATTTTAAATAAAATACGAACAATAATAAATGTAAATAAAATATTAAAACATATGTATATTTATAAATAAAATAAGTGTGTTTATAATGAATTAAGTATATCTATAAATAATATAAGAGTATTATAAAGATAAAATAAAATAAAATAAATGTTCGACTATAAATGGGTAAATAATAAAACCATAGGGACTAAAAACGTCTCAATGAAAAGGGTAAAAATGTCATTCTTACAAATTTAACAGTTGTGTCGTTAAGTTTAACGGACGAGGGACTAAAAGGGCACAAAATTAGCAAAATAGGGATGAAATTTGATCTTATTATGGTTAAGGGACTGAATCCGGGTAAACGATCAAACCACAAGGACCAAAAATATCCTTTACTCTTTTTTTTTTTAAATGACAATTATACACTCTTACTTAATTACAATTTTGGTCCCTTTCTTTTCATCAATTTTGTTTTTGATTTTAAATATTAAATCTTAATTTAATAAATGGTGATTTAATTAATTTATTATTATTATTATTATTATCATTTAAGATGTATTTAGTTTTTATAAAGTTATATTTTTATCTATTTGATTAATTTATTTTACGTCATCTTCACAAATTTATTTTTTTATTAAAACTTTATTTATATTAGAATTATTATTATAATATTTATATGTTTTTGTAATTTGTATGTTTACAACTATTTATTTCATTACCTTAAGATATTTTGATTTCTTTATAACTTTTTAAGAAAAATATATAAACAAAGGATTTGTTTGGTTAGGATTTAGATATTTGTTACATTATTATATTGGTTAAAATTTAATATTCTATTTGTTTTGATTTAAATATTTTGTTACATTAAAACATTTAAGTCAAAACAAATAAATATGTTAGGTTTATATAGTTTTCTTGTAAATTATAAGTAAACGAAAACATATGAATATAACAATATATATATATATATATATATATATATATATATATATATATATATATATATATATATATATATATATATATATATATATATATATATATATATATATATATATATATATATATATATATGGGTAAATTGCACAAAAAACCTCTAAGTTGGACCATTTTTGCGATTAAAACCCCCAACCATTTTTCATTGCACAAAAAACCTCCAACTGATTAAAACTTTGTAAATTTGACCTTTTTTCAAAAAATCTGACTTGCAACCGGTTTAGCCGGTTGCAACTTGATGACGTGTAAAACTTTTAAATAGATTTTTGCGTAAAAAACCTCCAACTTGTTTAGTTTTTTCAATTAAAACCCCAAATCATATTTCATTTGATAAAAAACCTCCAACCAACAAAGATAATTAAAATTGATTCTTCACTGATTGCATTTTGATGACATGTATATTTATTAAAATTTTATTTATTAAACAAAGAATTCGTTTCCCAATGAAACATCCACCCTCTAGGCTAGCGAACCTCACTACTCTGGCTGATCATATTCAGAAGCTAAAATGAAACATAAATAAACGAAATTGAACATAAAGCTGAACCTAAAAATGCAACTCGTGAACACAAAATGAAATCGATTCCATCGGCACAATTGAAGTTAAAATTCAAGATTAAACGGAAAAAGTTAATCGAACATACATACATACATAAAATGATAAAATAAACAGCACTGAACATAAAGAGAGGATAAAGTAGTCGAAGTTGCCGGAGGTAGAGAAGTAGAGAAAATGTAAATATTATTGTTGGTTAGAGGTGAGAAATATATAGTTAAGGGTTTTAATAAAAAAAATCACAAATTTCGAGGTTTTTTATGCAAAAAATTCAGTTTAAGAATTATACATGCAGTGCCACGTAGGCGCCACGTAGGCGGGTTTGCCATGTGGACGCCACGTGTGTGCCATGTAAGCATAGCAACCTAATATAACCGGTCAAGTCCTAATTTCAAAAGATTTTACCGGTTAGAGGTTTTTTGTGCAACCAAAAATGGTTAGGGGTTTTAATCACAAAAATGGTCCAACTTTAAGGTTTTTTGCGCAATTATCCCTAAACTAAATGCACAAATTTGAACATCAAATGCACAAATTTTTTTAAATACACAATTCGTACATAAAATGGATACATTATAGCATGAGATGCATAAATCTTTACATGAAACGCATAAATATATCGAAAACACTTATTTTAGTATCAAATGCATAATTTTATACAGTGGATGCACAAATTTTAGAGTGGTTCTCACGTTCTCACGATAATGAGAGGTTCTCATGTGAACCCAATCCTATATATATATGATAAAAATATGAGCAATGATAAAATCATTTTAAATATAGTTGTTGTATGAATTGAAATAAATATATATTAACCCATTAAACATGCCCCAAAAGGGTTGTAGTTTAGTGTTTAAATATTGAACATGGGATGCATAAGTTGTTTGTTTGTATTATTAACTAATGTTTGATTAGATTCTTTATATTTAATTATGTCAATATTGACCATGAATAAGATATTAATAATACGAGATATAAAATTAAGAGTAAATTACACGAATGGTCCCTGTGGTTTGGGGGTATTTGCGGTTTTCGTCCCTCAAATTTTTTTTACACCATTGGTCCAAAAAATGCAAACATTTCACACAAATGGTCCCTACCGTTAGATTGATCCGTTAGACCAGTTAACTCACAAGAGTATTTTCGTAATTTGCAATCTCAGGGATCAATTGTGTAATTTTTTAATAGTTTATCATTTTATTTTGTTTATCTCTTTTCTATTATTTTTTCTTTTTGTTTATGTTATAAATGTTTTTTTCTTTTGATATATTTGTTTCTTGAGAACTCTACCAAAGCTTCATCCAATTTTGCTAAACTCGTTTTGATTTCTTTGTCTTCCACAGGATTGAGAACAGATTCACCCGATACGGAGTAACCTCCAAGAATCATCATGTCTTCCAAAGTGATTGTAGCTTCGCCCCATACAAACACGAACGTGTTGGTGTCTTGATACCACTTTTGTGCGAACCTTAAAATCAGATTCTTGTTTCTCTTGATTTCGTATGAGGAATTTAACACCGCATGATATATTCCTGCTTGTTTCCGGGTAGAGTCGTGAAGAGAATGCATACGATCAACCCACGCTTTCCAATCCATATGTGGAGATCTCTAGCCATCGAAGGAAACTTAACCACTTTCGGGAACAGATGGAGGGTTATTGAAGAAAAAAGGGTTGATGATCAATGGTATAAGACCAGTCAATGCAGCCATCTACATGGCTACGTAAGAAGCCTAACCCACGAAAATACCTTTGTAAACCCTAAGTCGTTGTAGACCTATCTCAGACTCACTTTTTACGAACTTTGGCGATTTCTCTTTCGATTTTATTTCGTTTTTTTTTTTTTTTGCATAGATTAGTATAGTTTAGTTTAGGGTTTCAGTTGTCTTCAAGATTTCAAGCATTCGATTCAATTTTGGAGTTAGTTTCGCACGAGATAGCAACGATTTTGGTATACTCGTTTCTTAATCTTCTGATTTCGTGATGTTTAGTGTTTATTTGAGTTTAGATTCGATTATTATTATGATTAGTTAATAGATTTCTTGTTAACCCCCTTTGACTTTTAGTGTGTGTGTGTGTGTGTGTCTATATATAAATTCAAAATGAATGAGGTACCATGTTACACTGGGGTACCGGGGAACCATTTATAACCAATCATTTATCATTAAAATCATTAAATAAAATATAAATTTTGCTTAAAATTATTTCCCACATTAATTAGTGTTGGGGGTAAAATTGGTTTGAAAATTTTAAATTAGAATCGAAGATTCTGTGTATCTCGTGAAAACCTTCATTTCAGTTAGTATGATTCTTTACACCCATATTGAATATGTGTAACGATAACACACCATAAATCTCGGTTTATCACCAAAATGGAACTCATTGACTACACACCATAAACCACGATTGAACATGTTAAATACCGTCAATATTGGTTATCACCAAGTGTTTATCGGAGAACATTGGGGAACCACAACGTATAAAATGCACAATCCTTGGTGTAAATTTATTGAACCTATATAATTATTCAGGGGATTATGCATCACATGAGGGAATCATTTTGTACAAAATTATCTCGAGTGATGCACAACCCCTGCATTTGATGCATAATCCACTCGTGTAATACACGATCCTTCCATGTGATGTAAAATTTTCTCGTGTGATACACTATGTATAGATGCATTGTGGTTCTCCAAGTTTGTCTGATATATTGAGGTTCTCCATTGAATCCACCCACACATGTATGTGTGTGTTATTTAATTTATTTTTGATCAAATACAACGTACACTCACTAATAACATTTATTTAATAGGGCCCGCTGGTGCATGATGTGATTATATTTTATAATGGGATATATTTACAAATTATATTTTTAAGTTATTTAATTTATTTTAGATCAAATACAAGGTACAATCACTAATAACATTTATTTAATAGGACCCGCGGGTGCATGATGTGATTATATTTTATAATGGGATATAATGATATATATATATATATATATATATATATATATATATATATATATATATATATATATATATATATATATATATATATATATATATATATATATATATATATATAAACTTGGGCATGCATTTCTTTCAATTCACACGTTTAATAAGAAAGAATATTCCTTGTGGTCTCATATGAATCATGTTTTTATATTTGACAACACAATTTGTGGAGCTTCTTTGGTTTTAAAAAATGCAACATTCGTAATCAACGTGGGATAAAACCAAATTTTCAATGGCAAACCCCTGTCCACAAGAACATGATAATTTAGACATAAAAATTAATTAATAACTATTCATTTAATATTCCTGCTATATGCATTTACAGAAGTACAATATGTTGTTTCGGAACTTTCATATTATTCTATCCTCTGCGATTTACCACTTTATACTTAGGTGCATCGAAGAGTTCCGTCTCATAGGCTTAGGAACATTGGTACCCGTGAGGGTAGCCTAGTGTTTGGGGACATGGAATAGATTCATGGTTCAAACTCTACACATATCCTTTAAAAATAAGTTACTCGATTTACTTTTTGTCATGTTGATCGTAAGACCGGTCGGTAAAGGCCTCAAAAGGTGGGCTACCCTTTATGCTTGGGAACACTACAAACAACCTTTTTTTCTAACAACAAATGTTTTGTAAGACCGGTCGGTTAATGTCTCAAAAGGTGGGCTACCCTTTATGCTTAGGAACACTACAAACAACATTTTTTTAACAACATATGTTATTGGTTAGTTATTAGCACTATTGTTAGAGATTTTGACGGTGAGTACCAAACCCAACACCTTCACCTAAGCAGAAACACCCTTGGCAAGGCTCAAATTTAAGACCTCAACCAAGAGAAACTCCTTCTACCTTTGATCGTGTATATCAAAGTGGTTACTACAAACGTAACCTAACCCGTGCGTTTATCTCCCTCTCTTGTTCTTTCGCCAACCTTTATATTACTCCACTTATGTATTTTGTATTATTTTTTTTAAAAAAATTCTATTTTTATGACGCCATTAAGTTTATTTGGTTAATATCTACATACCAAATTAACTTATTAAAATCTAAGGTCATTTACTAAAAATATTAATAATTTTTTTGATTTTTTATCATTAATAACATTAACTTTTGTTTTTTGTATCGTTAATAGCCACTACTACAAAAAGAGGCTGTTGCGACGGAAATTTGCGACGGACAGCATCCATCACAATAATTAATATATTTGCGACAGATTTGCGTCCTGTTAGCGACTGCCATAAATATTTTGCGACCATCAAAATTTGTTGCAAAAATGTATTAAATAGCGACCGATTTGCGAGATAAAAATAGTCCATCGCAAATTCCATCACAAATATGACGAAAAATATTGTTAATAGAAAAAATAAGAGTTTATTCACATCTGTCGCAAATCTTGACATGTTGCGAGGGATTTGCGACGGACAAAGTTTATAATTTGTGAGCGATTTGCGACGGAATTTTGATTTTTTTTCATTATTTTCGGATCAAAAAGCCTAGAATAGCGAGTAAGAATATCGATTATGTAATTAAATACATAAAATTTGATTTTGAATGAGTATTTGTTTAATACACGTGCGTATAGATACGTTCGTGTACATTTGTATTAGTTTTATATAGGTCACAAAGTTTATGATTCGTTGGTAATGAAATAACACGTATACGAGTTCTCGTATTTTAAAATTTAAAATTTTTTATGCCTTTAAGAATGCATATATTAGTGTGTGTTAGTGCATACGCGTGATATTTTATGATAGTCGATTTTTTTTTAAAATAATAAGTTTAGGTCCGTCGTAAATCTATCGCAAAATGTTAAATTTTTTGAGCGATTTGCGACGGAATTTTGTTTCTTTTCGTTATTTCCGGATTAAAAAATCTAAAATAGCGAGTAAGAATATCGATTATGTAATTAAATACATAAAACTTGATTTTGAATAAGTATGTGTTTTATACCCGTGCGTATAGATACGTTCGTGTATATTTGTATTTGTTTTATATACGGTACAAAGTTTATGATTCGTTGTTAATGAAATAACACGTATATGAGTTCTCGTATTTTAAAATTTAAAATTTTTTATGCCTTTAAGAATGCATATATTAGTGTGTGGTAGTGCATACGCGTGATTTTTTAGTGTGTGGTAGTGCATAAACTCCAGGTTATGTCTGGTTCAAATCAAAGCAATGGGCATTTGAAAGACTTAGCATATGGACCATTCATTAATGTTCAGTCGCATAAGGGCTATCTAGTGAATGGTTACAAGTTTCACACAAACAACTTTTATTGGATGGGTCACACAAAACAGTGGAGTATGGGTGAAAGGGGCTACATATAACCAACCTGAAAGTGACTATTATGGATTATTGGATGAGATCATCGAGGTTGAATATCATAGCCCTTTAGGACCTTGCATCGTTGTCTTGTTTAAATGTAGTTGGTTTGATCCCATTCAAGGGGTAAGGATCGACTGTAAACATAATTTGGTTGATGTCAAACACTTGAAAAAGGGATGCTTTGATGACCCGTTTATCCTATCATCACAAGCGCACCAAGTGTATTATGTACCATATCCTTCAATAAAAGATTGGTGGGCTGTCTTTAAGACGAAACCTAGAGGCATCTATGAATTAGCACAAGATGTCAATGATGTGGATGATGAAGATGTGGATGATGAAGATGTGGATGGGGAACAATTCTTTCAAGAGAATGACAGTCTTATCAATACAAGTACAAATGATGATATAGAAGTTGTTTCCCTTATACAAGGAGATGTACATGTTATTAATGATGAAGATGAAGACGATGATATAGATCATGATGAAGAGCAGGAAGATGAGTTTGAAGACAAAGATTTAGATACAGATGATGATATTGAAGTTGCTTTTGGAAGCTGAGTCAGACTAATAAGTAAACAGTTGGTAGTTTTTATATTGTGTAATCACTTTGTAATTACGATTTATATTTTGTTGCACGTTTTAAAAGCATGTTTCTTACAATTTGAATCTTTTTTTTGCAAATATCATGACCGGATGCAGTTTTGCTAGTAGGAGTCAAAGTTGTCGTTGACGAGGAAGTGGTGGTGGACGAGGAATTTTGCAAGGATCGGGAAGCATTAGTGTTTCTCAAGAACTAGTATTAGAAGATATTGTCCTTAGTGAGGAGGAAGAAGAGGAGTCACATGTACCAAGACGGTCGAGTATCCCGATCCCATTACCTGCACGAATGGATCGTATTCAGTTTTCACTAAATGGGGATGAGTACGTGTGTCCGTGTGTGTGTATACATACATATGTACATAGTTGATTCCAATGTTAATTGTTGTGCATTTTATTATTGTGTAGTTTCGATAAACAATAGAAAGTATGTCGTGTTATCACAAGTATTTTTAGAAACATGTATGGTAGTGCTTGGGGATACTGGGATGATGTACCTACGGAGGCTCGCGAGCGGATGTGGGAACGTTTCCAGGTGTGTACTTACTGTGTTTATAACTTCATAAATGAAAGAATGTTTATAAATAAGTGATTAAATGTGCAGGGCTACTTTTGTTGGAATATCGAGCTTGAAGTGAAAATCCGGGATCGTTTCTATAAACAACTTCATAAACGATTAAGCGACACGATGTGTAGAGCTCGGAAAAAAGCACTTAGAACAGTACAGAGTATGAAGGTTCAAGTTGGGGATGATTTATCAGCCACAATTCTTATAACCCAACTTGGATCAAACAAGAATTTTGGAAAGAACTGGTAGAGCGTTGGACTAAAGACGAATGACAAAAGAACAGATCAAAACTAGTCGGTGGCCATCATACATGTGGGTCTCGTAGCTATACTGCTACTAGAGTAGCCATGGTATGATACCTTTAATTTTTCATCTTTTGACTTATAATATGATAAGTATTAAATACATGGCTGATAAGACTATTACCTTATGTGTTTTTATATCATTTTAAGATCGTTTTAAACACCGATGCTTCGTAACTTCATTATTATTACTCCAAAATTATGTTTCAGGGTCAAGACGTCAAACGGAAGCAACTCAAGAAAATTCAGCGCCATCCGAGCCGGAGGGGGCGCAGGCCTGCGCTGCCCTACGCTACAAAACAGAAGAAATGACAGTTAGAGACGACTTCCAGCGCAGCCCAGGCCATAACCCCAGCGCAGGGGGGCGCAGGCCTACGCCCAGGCCTGTGCTGGTGCGGCGCCCAATGAATCCAGACGCGCTTTCAACCCCAAAAACCCTACTTTCACATTCTTTATAAATAGGGGCCAAGTGCTCACGTTTTTGGATGTCTGGAAATCATTGAACTAAGTGGCGAAGCCTTGCCGGATTGCACTCACGACTCAAGTATGAAGCTGGTGTTTGAAGCTTATGACGATGTCTCCGATCACTCCCGATGATGAGCACACCATGAGCGGCTAAATTCCATAGCAATATGCGGATGATCTACGGCTAAGTGTTATTTTATCTTCTTTCATTTTATGTTTTAATGAATATTGGATTTGTTGAACAATTTATGTGTATTCAAATGATAAGCATTCGGTTATGATTATGATTGTATGTTTTGATTGGTAAAAGCAAGATAGTTCATCATATTGTTATTATTTGTGCTGAGTCCATTAGATTAGGGATTAAAACAAGTAATGAATGTTGCATGCGCTATGCTGAGAGTTATTGACTAAAACAAATACGATTAATTTAAATCGCGCAATTAATTATGTCTATGTGATTGTTGCATGAAATTCGAATGGGTAATACTTATGCCGTAGAGATTCCGTGAATGGTTATCTTTTACTTGATAATTTAGATGTAATCATTATTCCAACAATATTCCAACAATTCAATCCTTTTTACATCTTAAACGCTTTTAATTAACTAAAGAAGCTAGCTGATTAAACCTAATTACGTACGCACTCCCTGTGGATTCGACCGTTAATTCCATACGCTAATAGTTAGATTTAAGTTTATCTCTACGGGCCACAACGACGGCTCGTCAGATTTTGGCGCCGTTGCCTGGGAGTGGTAACGTTAGTTAGGGCTAGAAGTTAGTTTTGACATTAGTTTTCAGTTTAAAGTTTTTAAGTACTTTTAGTTTAGTTTATTTAGTAGTTAATTATTATTATTAAAAATCACATAAAAATTGAAAATTCAAAAAGGTAATTGTAGTCATCTACTTTGTCACCAAAAATATAATTAGTTTAATTATGTAACAACCTAACTTTTGGTCCAATCATAATTTCTGTATTTTGATTAGGTAATGTAATTTTATTATATTAATTATCTTGTAATTTAATTATAAATGAAATAATGTATTTAAATTATTTATATATGTTATGAATAATTAAAGATGATTAAATTTAAAAGATATGTAAACTACAAAAGTTTAGTGGATTAAATTTAAATATGATAAATGTGATATATAAAAACAAAATTAATGATCAATTAAGAGCATTAATATTAAGACTCTCTCTCTCTCTAATCTCTCTCTATCTCTCGGCTATTTCAACAAAATCACCAAGAAATTCATCATAATTGCAAGTAATTGAAGAATCAATACAAGAAGGACTTACAAGAAGCAACAATTATCATCAAACAACAAGATTTTTAGGTAATATGTGATTTAAATTTCAAGAAAATATGAATTTGGTTCGGTTTTTGGGTAAATCCGAAACCAAGAATTAAAATCATGAATTTTATGTTGCATGTCTATGATTTTAGATGATTATGATGAAATGAAGTATATAAAGGTTATAGAAACAAAAATCAGAGGTTGGATCATCCAAATTATTACGAAATATGAATTTTTATGATAAAAAGATGTTCTTGATAAAAATGACTTGTTTTGGATGATCTTGATCAAATTAATGTGTTTATGATAGGGAAAAATGTATAAAATTAATCCAATAATGTTAGTATAACATAATATAAAGTTGCACGTTACAAGAAATGAGTTTTGGGAATTTTTGTGAAAAATCCGTATGAAGATATTCAAGAACAATAAGAACATTTCTGGGAAAATATGAATATGTGAGATCCGAATTCGGCTGAGTCCGAATTCGGATGAGTGACATCAATTCGGTTCCAATGTTAATTCGGATGTATCAAGTCCGAATTCGGATGATAGATTGGTCCGAATCCCAATTACAATTCGGATGACCATTAGATCCGAATCCGGATGGTTCATTTCGGATGGATCCGAATCCGGGTCCCCAATCCGGATGGATCCGAATCCGGGTTGATTCGAATTTTATATATACATTTTGATATTTTAATTAAAATGATTTATTTATATATAAGAGAAAGAGAACTTATGAGAATTTAATAAAAGATTGATAAGATTATCAGTTATCAGAATCAGATAAAATTCAAGAATTTAAAGATTAAGATGATGATAAAGATGATGAAATTGACATGATATTATCATGATAATTCTGGACAGGTTCAGTGAAATTCTGAACATAGAGATTTAGAGACTTAAAAGCGGGTCAAAGACTTGATTTGACAGAGAACAGAATTGACAAAGATAAAATCCTGAGATAACTCAGGTGGCAGATTTTTATATCTGTTTGATAAAGACCCAGATCTGTGAGTTATAGATATTCAGATTGAACATGTTTAAATTCCGGTTGAGATATATTGTTGATGTTAGATTTATTGACATTCATTTTATCAGCTGGATTGAGACCTGTGCACACCATGGTTGGGTGTTGCCCAGAGAATCATGATAGCTATTTGATTATCATTTCATATTGCATTTAAGATTTCTTCAGACATTGCTTTATGATTCATTGCTATCATGACTTCTATGACTTAAGCTTTCACTATTTGATCAGACACTTGAAAGATTTATTCAGCTTGATT
>JAANYP010003349.1:33749-70313 GCA_020465985.1 Centrapalus pauciflorus | reverse complement strand
TGCTATCCAGAAGAACCTAACACGGAGAAGCAGACATCAACAACAAGCTTCAAGTTCTACTGCCTCTGAGGAAAACGTCGTGAGGAAGAAAATATGAAGCTGAAGCCTGTTCCCCCCTCCCCCCTTTAGGGTGAAATAGATCCAACTTAGGAGATAATCGAAGGGGAGACGAAATAGAGACCTCTAGGATTACAAGGAAGCCATCCTAGAGAGAGCATCAGAGGAAAATCCGAACGGAGGTGTGAGGACTCGGAGTAGTGTAAAATAACAAACTGTGTTGTTGTCGATGATAAGCGACTCCGAGGCATATCAGTACACTGTCGGTATATTCGTGTTCAAGTATAATCGTCAATAGAGCCCAAAAATGTGCAGATGGCACTTAATGACCAACTCCTGGGTTGAAGCGATGCTGAAGAACTGTCCAATTTTAGGGAAACTAAGAAGTGTGGGAGTTAGTTCCGTTACGGATCTAGGGATATTGCAATAGGAACCAGAAAATGGGTTTTTAATGCAAGCGAGACGAATCGGGGTATAGTCAACGCGCAACAAGCGAGATTAGTTGATAAGGGTTTCAACCAAGAGGAAGGAATCGATTACAATGAAGTGTTTTGCACCTGGAGCAAGGTTAGAAGCAATTAGGTTGGTTTTTAAGCTGTGCCTGCTTCATCAAAGGCTTTAAGGTATATCAACTGGCCGTTAAGCAGTGCTTTCCTGAAGGGGACAAGGTGCAGGCGTCGTGGGTATATGTAGCACACCCGCCCAGGGTTTACAGATCCTAAATTCTCCTTGATCGAGGATATCGCTTCGCTACGGGCGCTTTAAATTGGATGAACAAGTACATCAGGCACCTAGGGCATGGTATAGAGACTCTAGCCCAACCCATCTTTTAGAAATGGCTTTGAGAGGGGTAGGATAGATAGTACTCTTTTTGTGAAGAGAAAGGGAGATCATTTTATCTTGGTACAAGTGTACGTAGATGATATCATTTTTGGATCATCAGACGAATAGATGTGCAAAGATTTCGAGAAGGTTATGAAGTCGAAGTTCGAGATGAGTGCTATGGGGGAGTTGAATTTCTTTTTGGGGTTACAAGTTGACCAGAAGAAGGAAGGCATGTTTATCCATCAGACCAAGTATGTCTATGACATATTGGAACGGTTTGGGATGGAAGGAACAAAGTTGACTGCCCACTTCAGCACGCCGATTCAAGTGAATCACAATCTCGGGCCGGGTACTGATGGTGATACCGATGTGGATCCGACTTTATATCGGGCCATGATTGGGTCACTTATGTATTTAACTGCTTCAAGACCTGACATAATGTTTGCTGTTTGTATTTGTGCTAGGTTTCAAGCGAATCCGAAGGAGATGCATATGAAGGCTGTGAAGCGGATTCTACGATACCTCAAGTCGAAACCGAAGCTGGGACTTTGGTATCACGCGGAGGGAGATCTAGAGTTGGAGGCCTTCACGGATTCAGACTACGGAGGATGCAGCTTGACGCGCAAATCAACGACTGGAGGTTGTCAGTTCCTAGGAGGGAGATTGGTGTCCTGGCAATGCAAGAAACAAACATCGGTAGCCGTGTCAACGTGCGAGGCCGAGTATGTTGCTGCTGGTAGTTGCTGTTCACAGGTTCTGTGGATACAACAACAATTGCGGGATTACGGTTTGGCTTATACTCAAACTCCAATTAGGATAGACAATCAATCTACTATTGCGATAACAAATAATCCAGTTAAACACAGTAAAACAAAGCACATTGACATAAGGCATCATTTTATTCGTGATTGTGCTGAAAAGAATTTGATCAATCTGGTAAAGGTGGCAACTGAAGATAATAATGCTGATTTATTTACCAAAGCGTTTGATAAGTCACGTTTTGAGTATTTAATTCAACTTAATGGAATGCGCAACCCAGAGTAAATTGACCTTAGTAGTATTTTATTTCCTTTTATAGTTGTTATATTTCTTTCTTTTTCCAGTAGTCTGCTAATTTAGGAAAGTTTCTAATTTAGGAAAGTTTCTAATTTAGGAAAGTTTCTATTTTTAGTAAGTTTCTATTTTTAGTAAGTTAGTAGATTAGCTTAGTTTAATGCGTTTTGCTATGAAAAACAAAAGAAAAAAAGAGAGAAAATTACAAAAATACAAAAAAAAAGAGAATATCAGAAAAGGAGTTAAGTCTTAGATACATAGGTTCAAAGTGACGAAAATTAGCACCGTCGTTACAGACTCTAAGTGTTTAGGCTTTCACACATAATGCAACTAAATCCTAAGTGTTATACTTTATTTAGTTCGATGTGTTGGTAGGCATAATACATATAGGGAATCACAAGGCTAATAAAATATTCTAGAAAAAGTCAAGCGTGTCACTAATCTAGATGTATGACCAATCGGTCTTAATTTTTATGTTCAAGACATACAAACTTTAAGTCTAAATGAGGTATGCAAACTTTCTGGGGATGTATAGCAACATCAAATACATCTGAAAATGGAAAGAATAGAAATATCATGAAAAACTGAGAGTCGAAAACATGCAACTCTGTTGTACGTAAGTACAGACCTGTTGTCTCTGTTTAGATTCGGGTTAGCAGACATGTCGCTTTGTTGTACGTCAGTACAGACCTGTCACCGCTATCTGCTAACTTTAAAGTTAAACCTTAAGTCGAACTAAGACACTTTGTTGTATGAGAATACAGACCTGTGTCCGATGTTTGTCTTTTAAAGAAAGTTTGCAAATACCAACAAGTTAGAATTTTGTCTGTGTGCCTTGATCATAAAAGTATGTCTATGTCTGAGTCACGTAAGATAATTTCCTGATAAATAAAAAGGCCAAGGGATATTCTGAAGTGTAGAGTGTTTAACAGGGTAAAATACCAACAATCGGCTAAATGGGTATGTCACAACAAACAATCAAAGGAATCAAAAATTCCTAAGTGTGAAAGTTTAAGTACTGAAAGTTAGTATCGGACATCGCTATCTGATTGAACCTTTCTTAGACTATACTCACCAAAAATATGTTGTTTGGTATTTAGCTTAGCTTGTAAATTTATTTTTATAACTTAAGTCTAGATTAATTTTTTTAGTCAAAATTTTATTTTATTTTATTTTATTTTATTTTATTTTTACCTTAGCTTATTTTATTTTATTTTAGTTTAGTTTAATTTTTACTTAGGTAAAAGGTCAAAAATTACTGAGGGTGCATTCAAAGTTGAATAAAATATACAATGCGTTGAAATATCTGAGCTTAGGGTAAAAGAGTTGGCATAGATTATCTGGTTACACAATACCGTAGAAAATAGTTGGAAAAGTTGAAGTTATTTCAAAATTTTCCGAAATTTTTCTAAGTGTTGAAAATTTCGAATCTAAGACAGACTCGAATGTGAGATACTTCGAATCTGTCAGTAGACTCGAAATTGCATAGACTCGAAAGTAGTTAGTATATAAAGGTCCACAGTGAAAGCATTTACTTCTCACTATTCTCGAATCTGATTTCTCGAATCTGTTCTGGCGATCTCGAATCTAATCTCGAGTCTATCGTATTTCCACTAAACGACATTTCGTCGATTCTAAAGCTTTTGTGTTCGATTCTACCTTCAAATCTAGGTATAAGCAACATGATTGTACAAGATTTTGGTGGTTTAATACACAAATTTGGACTTAAACATCACATTTTGATGTTTTATTGGTCAAAATAGGGTTTTTGCAAAATTACCAAGTTTGGACTAATAAAAGATCAAATTAAAAGCATAAATCTATAATTAGAACCTAGTTGAACTAATGTATGTGATTTGCTACGTTCAAAATGGTTAAAATTGTGGGTTTTTGTTGAAATAAAGGCCGACGGGACTTCGAATCTGATAATGGACATTCGAGTCTGATCATGGGTTTCTCGAATCTATCAATAGATTCGAGATGACCAGATATTCGAATCTGTCCATCAGACTCGAATAGGGTATACTCGAATCTGTCCATTAGACTCGAAAAGAGAAACTTCGAATCTGTACTTAATTTAATTTGTTTAATTTAAATTTTATTAAACTTGTGGAAATTTAATTGTGTTAGATTTTGCAAATTTAAATTTAAACAAGTTAATTGATTTTTAATGACTCTAACATTTTAACTTACTGTGCAGATATGGCAGCTCGTGCTTTCGTCCCTAAGCACAATATGGTTCTTAATCCAGATAATCATATCCCTGAGGCGCAGGGTTTTCGTGAAGTGTTAGACTTCTTAGCTGAATCCAGAATTAGCTACGCTTTGTTTCAGAACATTCCGATTGTAATCTCATATGTGCGGCAGTTCTATGATCACTTACAAGTTGACTGCTCTATCACCCCGACAGTGCTGAGAACAAGGATCGCAGGGCAACCGTTGGTATTCTCTGCCGATATGCTGCGTCAAGTGTTGCAGCTAGGATCTGAGGAAGAGGAGTCTGGGCCTATTGATTTTCCACTAAATATTAGGCAAGCGGCTTTTCAACGAATGGGTTACAGTCTAGATGTAACAAAGTCGTCATATATGAAGAGTGGCCTGATTGGGCAATGGCGTTTCTTGGTCCATGTCTTCATGGTCTGTTTTGCACCGAAGAAAGCTGGATTTGATTACATTGTATCAAAAATCCAATCAGCAATGATCGCGATGGTGTACAATAAGAAGTTTAGTTTCTCGCAGCTGATTTTCTCAGAATTTATTCATCAAATCACGGCTCCTGAGAGAGAAAGGTTCCTTTTGTATCCGAGGTTCGTGATGATGTTGATACGCCACTTTTTGCCAAGTCTGCCACAATCGAATGATTCTTTGAGCGTAAATGTAATGGAAAAACGCATATTTGCTGATTGTTCCTCACACCGAGGAAGATTGGCTGTTCCTACTGCTCGTCCGTTGTTTGGAGCTATCTTAGACAGGAACTTTGTGGCACCTGATAATGCCAACTGGGCATGTGAAATAGAAGTTCAACAGCAACAGCAACAGCAACAGCAACAGCAACCGCATCAGACTCGTGTTCGTCCCCGTGATCCAAGGCGAAGACAAAGAGATACTGCAAGTCAGTCTCAGGCGTCTAGGCCTTCTTCGAGTCAGCAACCAGAAATGCAGGAAGCTGGGCCGTCATCTGTCCCAAATGAAGCTGATCAATTGTGCCAAACATTAAATGAAATTTGGGAGGCGGGTCCACATGCAAATGAAGATATAGCGGCTGCGTTAGTGGGAGAATTGCTTGAGCCTCCAGAGGGAGAAGAAGATGTCTTCAGAGATGTTGACGAATATGAGCCTGAGCAGACTGCCAATGATGAGTCATCATCTGCTACAGAATCAGAAGAGATGGAGGAGATTGAAGTTGAAGCTCCAGAATCTGTTCAAATTGGAACTTACGGTTCACGCTTGATCATCAATGAAGGTGGTTCGCGAAGGCGAGAGGCCAGGGAATCTGAAGATTCGGATTTTAAAGAAGAAGATGATGCTCCACTACTGACGAGGCAAAGGGCCAAACGTCATCGGTTCATGCAAGGGTCTTCCTCGGCATCCGCCAGTCAGTCAGAAGTTCCACACACCCAACCTCAAACCACAGCTCCACCATCACCTCCACCTCAGCAACATGAACCTTACATTCCCCATCCATTCAACCCTGCTCCCATTCAGTCCATCCCTTCTACATCAGACGCCTATACCGAAAATCAACAAATCATGCAACTCAAAAGCCGTGTCGACTTTCAGAACATTCAAATCATATCTCTCACAAAAGCAGTCGGAGAACTCCAACAGCATAACTCTAATCTTGATAAGGAGAATGCCGAACTGAGAACGATCGTTGAAAATGTTAGAGACGAGAACACGGAAATTAAATCATTTGTTGCTGATCAATCGTCTGAATCCGAGCAATGCGGTCCCTCCTAGAGCAGCTTATGAAAAATCTTCAAACTCAGGGGGAGACGAGTTGTAAAGATCAGGAAGTTCAGCGAGAAGATGATGATGATGAAGGCAATGATCCGAGTGCAAATAAAGAGATTGAGTCTGTAGATTTTCCTGCAGCTCAAGTTACTCAAATTCAGGGGGAGCCTAGTCAAGGAGAAGGACACAGGGGTGAAGCTAGTTCGTCTAAGGAGCCTACAGACTTTGAAATCAGTGAGATGATTGACGCGCTCATGGATCTTGATGATGATCCACTGGATGTAGGCTTTGATAACGAAGATGAAGAGCTTGAAGAAGGGGAGATTGCGCCAGAGGAGATAGTCGACTGGCGATCAGATGATGAAGTACTTGCTGATGAGGATGATGAAGCTGACGAGATAATTGTGCAGCAGAATCCTATCACAGATACTTATATGATTGATGGACATAACATTGTCGATGCAGATATAGTGAATGTTGCTTTAAATCCTCAGCCATCGACAGAGGAACCTGCAAGAGAGCTAACCAATGAAGAAAAACGAAAGCTATGGTTCAGGGCTGAAGTGAAGGAAGCTGCAATTAAAAGGACAATGAGAGTGCCAGGTACGGGGAAGCTATCTGAGCGAATTTTAAGCTGGTTCTTTGACAGAGAACTGCAGCTATTCATAATAAAGAGAAAAGACGGGCTTCAGTACATGAGGCGAACCTTAAAGGCGTTCATCTCCCTGCCAAAGATTGAAATTGCAGATTTAGCATGGAAAGATCTGATAAATATTGGCAATGATCCCTATGCGGACGTTATCGCAAGAATAATAAGAAAGGAGGGAAGATCGAGGAAATTTGAGCGCCTGAGTCCAAGAGTTGGGAAAAGAGTTGAGGATCCATCACGTATCGACCCTCTAACTGGTAGACCTTGGATGAGGATTCATTATAAGCCAGCCAGGTGTCTTAGGAAGGTACCTCTCAAGCCAATGCCACAAAACATTCTGAAGAATCCGAAGTGGTGGTATGCTGACACAGAAACTGGGGAAGCGGTTATGGAAGACTTAGAAGAAAAGGTTATTCTTAGAGTCTATGACCCGCTTCACCTGGTGAACTTATCTAAAGAAGACCTGCAGATCTTGTATAACTGTAAGATTTCCAGTGACGCACATATGGATGCTGAAGCGAGTAAATATGAAAATGTAGTCAAGGTATGTGTAGAAAAAGGTCTGTATGCTGGTAGTATTTTGAATCAATAATAAACCATGTTCTTAAATCAAATGTGTGAATTATTAGAAGCTATCGTCAAGGGGGAGTCTGTTGGTACATCCCGTGTGACGATAGCAGTCTAAGTTGTCTTACATTGTGATTTTGCATATGTTTGGTATATATATTATATATGATTGATGTTTATCAGTGTTTGTATGTTTGAACTTGATGTAACGTATTACAAGAAGTTCAAACATAAAACTCAAAGATAAAATCAATCATAAGGTAATATTATAAGTTTCATCACTTAAGTGTTTAAGTGTATTGGTTAGATTCGAATATGTAAAGGAAGACATTCGAATCTGTGATAGATTCGAATGTATCCTTAGATTCGAATAGGTTAGATTCGAATCTGTCAGATGGACAGATTCGAATGAGGCCTCAGGCCAGATTCGAGGTTGGCCCACAACAGACTCGAATCAGGGTCTATAATTAGGGATAGACTCGAATGATTAGCAGACCTTTGGCAGAATTCGTGAGGAATTAAGCAATAGGCGATCTCGAGTTTATCTGCTAGGTGAGTCCCGTTTCGGAGAGAATTAGTACGTAGGATCGTTCGTGTGTCGTTCGTTCAGCGTCTAATAGTCTCCGTGTTTCCGTTGGTTGAGAGTTGTCCGTCTGACCGTAAACGAGGATTCCGCACTCGTTCACGGGTCCGCGTCTAGATAGATCTGTCAGTGGTAGACCTTACAATTAGCGACGGCCCTAAACTTGTTATTTTTTGAAAAAAACAGGTTATTATTAAAAATCACGCGTACTCACTACGACACACTAATATATGCATTCTTAAAGGCCTAAAAAATTTTAAAAGTTAAAATACGAGAACTCATATACGTGTTTCTTCATTAACAACGAATCATAAACTTTGTAACGTATATAAAACAAATACAAATGTACCTGAGCGTATCTATATGCACGTGTATAAAACAAATACATATTCAAAATCAAGTTTTATGTATTTATTTACATAATTGATATTCTTAGTCGCTACTTTAGGCTTTTTGACCCGAAAATAATGAAAAGAAACAAAATTCCGTCGCAAATCCCTCACAAAATTTAAAAATTTGCGATGGATTTGCGACGGAGCTAAACTTATTATTTTAAAAAAAATCGGCTATCATCAAAAATCACGCGAACTCACTACGACACACTAATATATGCATTCTTAAAGGAATAAAAAAATTTTAAAATTTAAACCACGGGAACTCGTATACGTGTTTTCTTCATTAACAACGATTCATAAACTTTGTAACGTATATTAAACAAATACAAATGTACGCGAACGTATTATAGGCACGTGAATAAAACAAATACTTATTCAAAATCAAGTTTTATGTATTTAATTACATAATTGATATTCTTACTCGCTATTTTAGGTTTTTTGACCTGAAAATAATATAAAGAAACAAAATTCCGTCGAAAATCCCTCACAAAATTTATCAATTTGCAATAGATTTGCGTCGGACCTAAACTTGCTATTTTTTGAAAAAAACATGCTATCAATAAAAATCACGCGTACTCACTACGACACACTAATATATGCACTCTTAAAGGCATAAAAAATTTTAAAAATTTAAAATACGAGAACTCATATACGTGTTTCTTCACTAACATCGAATCATAAACTTTGTAACGTATATAAAACAAATACAAATGTACCCGAACGTATCTATAGGCACGTGTATAAAACAAATACTTATTCAAAATCAAGTTTTATGTATTTAATTACATAATTGATATTCTTACTCGCTATTTTAGGCTTTTTGACCCGAAAATAATGAAAAGAAACAGAATTCCGTCGCAAATCCCTCACAAAATTTATCAATTTGCGATAGATTAGCGACAGACCTAAACTTGTTATTTTTTGAAAAAAACAGGCTATTATTAAAAATCACGCGTACTCACTACGACACACTAATATATGCATTCTTAAAGGCCTAAAAAATTTTAAAAGTTATAATACGAGAACTCATATACGTGTTTCTTCATTAACAACGAATCATAAACTTTGTAACGTATATAAAGCAAATACAAATGTACGCGAAGGTATCTATAGGCACGTGTATAAAACAAATACTTATTCAAAATCAAGTTTTATGTATTTAATTACATAATTGATATTCCTACTCCCTATTTTAGGCTTTTTGACCCGAAAATAATGAAAAGAAACAAAATTTTGTCGCAAATCCCTCGAAAAATTTAACAATTTGCGATTGATTTGCGACGGAGCTAAAGTTATTATTTTTTAAAAAAATCAGCTATCATTAAAAATCACGCTAACTCACTACAACACACTCATATATGCATTCTTAAAGTCGTAAAAAATTCTAAAATTTAAATTACGAGAACTCGGATACGTGTTTCTTCATTAACAACGAATCATAAACTTTGTAACGTATATAAAACAAATACAAATGTACGCGAGCGTATCTATATGCACGTGTATAAAACAAATACTTATTCAAAATCAAGTTTTATGTATTTAATTACATAATTGATATTCTTACTCGCTATTTTAGGCTTTTTGACCCGAAAATAATGAAAAGAAACAAAATTCCGTCGCAAATCCCACACAAAATTTATAGATTTGCGACAGACCTAAACTTGTTAGTTTTTGAAAAAAACCGGCTATCATTAAAAATCACGCGTACTCACTATGACACAATAATATATGCATTCTTAAAGACATAAAAAGTTTTAAAATTTAAATAACGAGAACTCACGTGTTTCTTCAGTAACAACGAATCATAAACTTTGTAACGAATATAAAACAAATACAAATGTACGCGAGCGTATCTATATGCACGTGTGTAAAACAAATACTTATTCAAAATCAAGTTTTATGTATTTAATTACATAATTGATATTCTTACTCGCTATTTTAGGCTTTTTGACCCGAAAATAATGAAAAGAAACAAAATTCCGTATCAAATCCCTCACAAAATTTAAAAATTTGCGATGGGTTTGCGACGGAGCTAAACTTATTATTTTTTTAAAAAAAGCGGCTATCATCAAAAATCACGCGTACTCACTACGACACACTAATATATGCATTCTTTAAGGCATAAAAAATTTTAAAGTTTAAATTACGAGAACTCGGATACATGTTTTCTTCATTAACAACGAATCATAAACTTTGTAACGTATATAAAACAAATAAAAATGTACGCGAACGTATATATAGTCACGTGTTGTGAAAGTAAGTTTCTACCAATCAATCAACAAGAACAATAATCAATCAAGAACAAGAACAATTAAAACTAACCAAATGCTTCAATTGATGATTGAAACGATTACAAAGATGAGAATTGAAACTGTTAGACACTGTAGTCCTAGATTCTCTGCAATGATTTCTGTGCGTATATAATTCGCAGAATGTCAGATCTACCAAAATAAAAAGTCAAAGATGCTATTTATACATTTTTACTAACTATCAAGGAAAAAAAATAGTCCCTAAACTTTGGTTTTCATCAACTAAAACATATCCTAACATTCTCCCCCTTTGATGAAAATAGCAAAGACGTTAAACCGATAAGCCCAGCTTTTGTTCAAATCTTCTGATACTTTTACGATCCGAAAGCCTCCATTCAATCTTTGAAATAACTCAACCATGAGTCTTCGGTCGTTAACAGATAAGGCTCCTTTCTTTGTCTTTCTTTTCTGATCTGCTGCAAGCTTACCTTTCAAACCACTTAAAACTTTAATCAGAGTTCCATCTGAAAACTTATTCAGCTCTACACTCCTCATTGCTCTTAACTTCTTATTCCGATCTTTATACATGACTGCTGGATGCTTCACCATGATAACTTGAAATTCTTTCAGCTCACCAGCAAATTTAATATCTCTATGAGGTGCTGTCATGTTGATCTTCCTCATGCCTCTTTCAACCCCAATCTGTAGATCTTGCACTGACATCAATACCAACCTGGTATGCATAAAGTGAAACAGTGTCTTAAGTGCAAATCTACAGTGTTCATTTCTTTTGTTTCTACACAATTCATCAAAAAGATCTTCAATGTCTACCAAGTGCATGTTGAACATGTCAGCTTCTGTGAACACATAAGTATTTCCATCTGATCTCGTAACAGTGAATTTTGGATAGAAAACCTTAACAAATCTTTCTTTTTCAAGCTTCACAAGGTCAACAATTCTGAATTCACTCTTGACCTTTTCAACCTCCTGGGTTTTGTTTCTCAGAAAACTGGCATAGTTAACCAGATTAGGCATGTTCGGCTCTAGAACTCTAAACAACTTGTGGAATGAACATGGAGCTTGTTTCTTGCAAAAGATCCGTTTCTCCAGAATATCTTCAATATACGGCATCTTATTCCTTTTTCTAATAAACTCCGCAGATCTATTCTCTGGAAGCTCAAGCTTTTTCACCTTCTTCTTGCTGATCTCATCCTTATTCAACAATGTTAACATATCTTGTATCTCCCTCTGAACCACTTGTTGTGCTTCAAATCTAAGTCTATGTTGTTTCTTAGATTCATCGGCAAGCACATACTCGTTGAAAAACCTATCCATCACTTCAACTTCATTCAATACAACTTTTTCTTGAGCCACACTGCTCTCAACTTGAAACTCTTCAAATTCTTCTTTAACTTGTACAACCACCTCAGGCTTTTCAACCGTTGGTGTCGATTCAACATCCTTCAAAATTTCCTCAACTAACACTTCCTCCTCCTCAATTCTTTCAGCTCTAAAATCTACATCAGTCAAAGAAATTATATCATCATCTTCAGATACTTCAATATACTCCTCTCTCTCTTCTCCTGTCCCTTGAATACTTAGCTCATGAATCTTCTCTTGAACGTCTTCATCTGAATCAATATACTCAACAAAGTGATAAATATCAGACTGAATGTTCAAAGGAACTGGAACATCTTCATGAAGAATCAATCCCAGCTCTCTCTGTTCACCAGCTGATTCTTTAGAGCCCCCGGCTTCTCTCTCCTGAACTTCCGGCTCCTTTTAATCATTAATATCCCAGGCGTTGGTTCATCAAGCTTTCTCCTCTTCTCCCCCTCATGAGGAGCATCATCGGAGTCGTCGTCATGCTCATCATGTTTCCTCTTTGATGAGGAAGCTTGAGCCTTGCAAGTTTCTTCTACTGCAGCCACCCTTTCTGAGAGATTACCTAACGCGGTTATCACAGTACTCTCCAAGCTGATCATGCGTTCTCTCATTTCATCAAACTGCTCAAAGACAAAGTCCTTCAATTCTTCCTTTAATTCTTCAATAGCTTGTTTTGACTCGGATTGCTTAACCGATTCCTCTGCAACATCCTTCCCCTTTAAAAACTTCTGAATGTTTGTCATTTGGGCCATTACCTCAGCTAATTGATTAGATACATGCGTATTTACACCAGACACAGCTTCATTCAATGCACTTGTCAATGTTGATTCAGTAATGTAGGTCCCGAGAGGTTCCCAGAGTATATAGTTATAAGCTGTAGAGGGGGGGTGAATACAGCAATTTAAAAACTACACACTCTTTTCTCAATGTTTGTATGTATTATCAACAATTTGTTAATTACAAACAAGCTTGAATGCGGAATAGTTCAAGCTGAGATGACAGATACAACAGTATGCTTACTAGTCTAAGACAGACTCGAACTAGTATACAATGAATACACTCACTAAGAAGCACTCACTGTGTTTACAAGACTTAAGGAACAGCTTAGGTAAAACAGCTTAGTCACACAGATGCTGGTTTACAGAAGACTTGCATGCATGAAGATCACACTTGCATGTTCACTCTTGGTTTTAAGCACTTAGCTTTCTTCACCTTTCTTTCTGACCTTAGAAGCTTCCTTTTATACTCACTTAGAGAATCTCAGAGAAACATCTTCATTGGACAGAATGAAAAGGAAAAGTCTTGTTGAAAAGACAACATAACCTTTTCTGCACTTTTCTGAAAAGCAGACTTGTCTTCACATGTGCAGAACTTTTGTCTTTTACCTTTGTATAATGTTTGCATGCCTTTAAAACTCTCATTCTGGTAATGTCAACTTTGCGTCTTCCTTCCTTGTAAAGGCCTATTTTGATATAAGAAAAAGGTCTGTCACCCTTTTTCAAATAACCTTTTGTCTTCATGTTACAGAACAGCGTGGGCAGGCTGAGCAGTTCTGTTTTCCACTTTGTCTTCGACTTTGTAACTGATCTTGTAGTCAAAAACAATACATGATGACTTGGAAACATATTCCATAAAGTGTTTAGCCTGTTCACAAAGAACAGGTTCTTTTCACAAAGAACAGAACACTTTAAAAATGCCCAAGCTGCTCAACAGTGTAGAGCAGCGTAGACAGTTTATGTCCAGCCTGTTCAGCAGACAGAGCAGCTTGGACAAACTGTCTTAGTTGCAACACATTCAACATATAGAACAGCTTTAGACTGATATTGCAAATCATTTTCAGGTTTCAATAAGGCATATAACAGGCCTTAAATTCAACCTTCAAATGCATCAACAGGTTTGATTATAAAATCTCCCCCTCAGATGTAGAACAGGTTTGACTGAGGCCTTTTTGTGCCTAACAAGTAACAAATGGGGATAATGTCACCACTGGGTCACGTGGACTTCCAGTTGTCACAGCAGTCGAACTTGTATAAAGTACTTCTGTGTGGCCAGTGCTCAGAGCTGGTAGTGTTGTTTCTCTGACTGGACTTCCACCCTCTTCAAGTGACGGAGCAACAAATGCTTCCGTTACTGAGGATGTTCCAGTGGGAACACGAAGTTCAATCACACTAACTTCAACAAATGAAGGTGACTCAAGTGTCCTAGACTGTATATGAGCTAGACTCAGTGATTGAAAAGAAGTCGTACACACGGGCAGTTGTGCACTTGTTTCAATATCCATTAAGTCCAAGTGACTTTCGGATAGATTGTGTGGTTCATCCCTGTGTTCAATTGAAACAGTCTCCTGTTGAGAGGAGACTGAGTGGATAGTTGGGTGTGCAATTGTCAGTGGGATACTGACTTGTTCAATGCTAACTCTCATAGGAGAGCTAACAGTAGATGTGGTTAATTCCCGGCTTTCTAGGGTCATGGTATCCCTCACACTCTCTTCAGCAATTTGTATAATATCTATCATCATTCCACCTCCCTCATGATGATCACCTCCATCATCAGCATCATCATCATCATCACCTTCTCCTTCTTCTTCTTGAATATCTGATAACGTTCTCTCAGAATCTGATTTTTTCAGCTTCTTCCTCACCACCCCTTACACTAACATCTCCCTCACTCTCAGAATGGGCAACCTGAACTTCAGCCCCTTGCTGAGGTTCCTCTATTCTTAAAGCTCCTGGGCTAAGAGATCCCGGTTCCTGGGTCTCTATCGGAGCATGATCTATTCTATATAATCTCACATTCTCACTCTCTTGATCCGCATATTTAAGCAACGACTCTGGAATTGGCATAATGTTTGCATTTGGGGAGTCCGGCACTTCGTGTAAGCTCATCATAACATAATCCAGACATCTCTGAGAGTTGGCTCGCTTCGGAATATTTCATTAGCACTGAGAATCCCTCGGATAAGAATCTGTATGAATCTCTGAAGCGGAACAAATTTTCTTGCTCTATTAGTAGTTTTTGCAAGAACAATCTCTTTCAAATCCTGCCATATGCACTAAGCAAAATCATAATGCTTGTTGAATGCTATCCCATGAAATATCCTCAAGCAATGAATGCTGCATTTGTCAATCCCTGTGTGTTTTGAAGTCATACACCTATTTATGATATCAAATAGTGTATACCATTCTCCATTTAAACCATTCCTATGAAACTTTGAGCTCTTCGGCAGTGGCTTTGAGTAGCCCAAGCAGATTAAATCATGTACCGGCTCCTCATCTGAAACAAAGTCTTCAAAATCTGCCAACTCTGGGAAGTTAACGGTGTCTATACGTCTAGGAAGAAATAGACTATGACGAAGTCTTGCGAGAGTGATTTTTGTCTTGAACTGGTCTATTGTCACTTTAAAGTGATGATTTCCGTCAGCAGGAACAAATTTGACAGTGTGCCAAAATTGTTGTAGATACACTTGTGGAATAGACGGTTTGTATTGAAGCAGATAACCTAGTGGATGGCCTTTTAGAATGTCAACAATGATAGGATGACTAACTTTAATAACTTTGGTATCTAGACGATGGTTATTATCTCGGAAAGGAAGGCAATGTTTAGGTTTTACTAGCTGGTTATCTGGGATGATGTTTGATTGTGATTGACGGGCAACTGAGGTAGACCGAACAGGGGTAGATACAAGGGTATGATTTGATGATGAATGGGAGTCAGAGGAATTGGAATTCTGAGATTGGACTGGAGATGCCATTTGAACACCTGTAAAAATAAGAACATCATGTTAGTCAGATCATTTACACAAATGACAACCTCCAAAATGTAGAAAAATTGTTACATTTTCAGAAATTGTAAAAACTTGTGATTTTCTTTTTAAGGCATCGGGATTCCGGACAATAATGGATAATTATTGAAAGGACTCCAGAGTCAATCGTTTAGAGACCAATGATAGAAAAACACAAATTTATAACAATTTCTTAAAAAATGTGACATTTTTCTTAAAACATAAAAGATTCTACACTTAGAAAAATTTTCTGTTGAAACTCAAATAAAACTACAAGTTTCTCGAATGACTCTTGAACAATGTCAGATGACACATGAAACAACTCGAATAAGCCTATAGACAACTCGAATGATGTATACATGAAACTCGAATAAGCCTATACACAACTCGAATGATGTATATATGAAACTCGAATAAGTCTCTACAAAACTCGAATGACATATACATGAAACTCGAATAGAATATGTACTAAACTCGAATGGAACATTGGAATCTAACACTCAACTCGAATGACTAAGTCATTTTCTCGATAAGACCATTGTCCCAACTCGAATAAGCTTTAAGCAATTATGTTCTGAAAAATTTCTAAGTGTTACTCACACACTTGTCAACTCGCATTAAACACAAATGTTTCTCGAATATTATGTGTACTAAACTCGATTAACTTTGAGTTTTATATGAATCAACTCGAATGACTTATGTTACAACTCGAATGACTTACAATGCAACTCGAATGAGTTACAATGCAACTCGAATGACTCTTATTGCAACTCGAATGACTCTTATTGCAACTCGAATGATGCTTTATTCGAGAAATGTCTTTTTATTTTACTACAAGTCTAAAACTCACTGATTTTATAAATTTAAGTTCAGAGATCTTTTTTAGTGTTTTAAAACTTGTACCCCCCTCGAAAATGTATTTTAAACACATTTGATTTACTGAACTTTGAACAAAAACAACTTTAAAGTTGTTAAATATTCAAATTTCAGTTTATTTATGAACTCGAAACTGTTTCATTAGAAAAATCAGTGATTCTGTTTGTGTGATGTAAAAATGACTTATGAAATTTCAGATTCATAGTCATAATACCAATACGAGCCTCATCACACATTTAATTTCAACTTTATGAACAAATGACAGTATTTGCCATTAACGGTCAAGAACACAAAACTAATATACGAACAGGTAGATGGAAACACCACATACTAAGCATATACACTAAACATATAAAGAATCAAACTGAAATAAAAAACTTTTACTCACAATATTGATGGAAAAATGTCGGTTGTGGGTTTGAGCTTTCTTTGAAGTGAAGTAATCTAGTTGGAGAAGATGAAGAAATGTATTTTCCGGAAAAATGAATTTGAATTTGATAATTCAAATTTATATGCAAATTTACCCCCACCCATTTTAAGTTTTCAAATTTGAAAACCCGGCCCATCATCTAAACCAAATTAGCCCACAAACTAATTTTTCAATCAAAAATTGTGACTAAAAAATATATCAAGATAAAATTTGAATTTCAAAAAAAATTTTAACAGCACACAAAACAAAACAAAAAAAAAATTTTAAATGGACTTAAAAAAAAATATTTACACTGAAAAAAAATTTCTCAAGAACAGTAGCAGTTTCGAAAAAGAAATTCAATCTCAAATCTGAAAAATTCACCCCTAAAGCTCTGATACCAATTGTGAAAGTAAGTTTCTACCAATCAATCAACAATAACAATAATCAATCAAGAACAAGAACAATTAAAACTAACCGAATGCTTCAATTGATGATTGAAACGATTAAAAAGATGAGAATTGAAACTGTTAGACACTGTAGTCCTAGATTCTCTGCAATGATTTCTGTGCGTATATAAATCGCAGAATGTCAGATCTACAAAAATAAAAAGTCAAAGATGCTATTTATACATTTTTACTAACTATCAAGGAAAAAAAATAGTCCCTAAACTTTGTTTTTCATCAACTAAAACATATCCTAACACGTGTATAAAACAAATACTTATTTAAAATCAAGTTTTATGTATTTAATTACATAATTGATATTCTTACTCGCTATTTTAGACTTTTTGACCCGAAAATAATGAAAAGAAAAAAAATTCCGTCGTAAATCCCACACAAAATTTATCAATTTGTGATATATTTGCAACAGAGCTAAACTTGTTATTTTTTGAAAAAAACAGGCTATCATTAAAAATCACGCGTACTCACTACGACACACTAATATATGCATTATTAAAGGCATAAAAAGTTTTAAAATTTAAAATACGAGAACTCCTAAACGTGTTTCTTCATTAACAAAGAATCATAAACTTTGTAACGTATATAAAACAAATACAAATGTACGCGAGCGTATCTATATGCACGTGTATAAAACAAATACTTATTCAAAATCAAGTTTTATGTATTTAATTACATAATTGATATTCTTACTCGCTATTTTAGGCTTTTTGACCCGAAAGTAATGAAAAGAAACAAAATTCCGTCGCAAATCCCTCACAAAATTTAAAAATTTGCGATGGATTTGCGACGGAGCTAAACTTATTATTTTTTAAAAAAAAGCGGCTATCATAAAAAATCACGCGTACTCACTGCGACACACTAATATATGCATTCTTAAAGGCATAAAAATTTTTAAAGTTTAAATTACGAGAACTCGGATACATGTTTTCTTCATTAACAACGAATCATAAACTTTGTAACGTATATACAACAAATAAAAATGTACGCGAACGTATCTATAGTGTATAAAACAAATACTTATTCAAAACCAAGTTTTATGTATTTAATTACATAATTGATATTCTTACTCGCTATTTTAGGCTTTTTGACCCGAAAATAATGAAAAGAAACAAAATTTTGTCGCAAATCCCTCACAAAATTTAACAATTTGCGATGGATTTGCGACGGAGCTAACGTTATTATTTTTTTAAAAAATCAGCTATCATTAAAAATCACGCTAACTCACTACATCACACTCATATATGCATTCTTAAAGTCATAAAAAATTCTAAAATTTAAATTACGAGAACTCGGATACGTGTTTCTTCATTAACAACGAATCATAAACTTTGTAACGTATATAAAACAAATACAAATGTACGCGAGCGTATCTATATGCACGTGTATAAAACAAATACTTATTCAAAATCAAGTTTTATGTATTTAATTACATAATTGATATTCTTACTCGCTATTTTAGGCTTTTTGACCCGAAAATAATGAAAAGAAACAAAATTCCATCGCAAATCCCTCACAAAATTTAACAATTTGCGATAGAGTTGCGACGGACCTAAACTTATTATTTTATGAAAATATCGGCTATCATTAAAAATCACGCTAACTCACTACAACACACTAATATATGCATTCTTAAAGTAATAAAAAAATTCTAAAATTTAAATTACGAGAACTCGTATACGTGTTTTCTTCATTAACAACGAATCATAAACTTTGTAACGTATATAAAACAAATACAAATGTACACGAACGTGTCTATAGGCACGTGAATAAAACAAATACTTATTCAAAATCAAGTTTTATGTATTTAATTACATAATTGATGTTCTTACTCGCTATTTTAGGCTTTTTGACCCTAAAATAATGCAAAGAAACAAAATTCCGTCGCAAATTCCTCACAAAATTTATCAATTTACAATAGATTTTCGACGGACCTAAACTTGTTATTTTTTGAAAAAAACAGGCTATCATTAAAAATCCTGCGTAATGACTACGACACACTGATATATCCATTCTTAAAGGCATAAAAAATTTTAAAATTTAAAATACGAGAACTCATATACGTGTTTCTTCATTAATAACGAATCATAAACTTTGTAACGTATATAAAACAAATACAAATGTACGCGAACGTATCTATAGGCACGTGTATAAAACAAATACTTATTCAAAATCAAGTTTTAAGTATTTAATTAAATAATTGATATTCTTACTCGCTATTTTAGGCTTTTTGACCCGAAAATAATGAAAAGAAACAGAATTCCGTCGCAAATCCCTCACGAAATTTATCAATTTGCGATAGATTAGCGACGGACCTAAACTTGTTATTTTTTGGAAAAAACAGGCTATTATTAAAAATCACGCGTACTCACTACGACACACTAATATATGCATTCTTAAAGGCCTAAAAAATTTTAAAAGTTAAAATACGAGAACTCATATACGTGTTTCTTAATTAACAACGAATCATAAACTTTGTAACGTATATAAAACAAATACAAATGTACGCGAACGTATCTATAGGCACGTGTATAAAACAAATACTTATTCAAAATGAAGTTTTATGTATTTAATTACATAATTGATATTCTTACTCGCTATTTTAGGCTTTTTGACCCGAAAATAATGAAAAGAAACAGAATTCCGTCGCACATCCCTCACGAAATTTATCAATTTGCGATAGATTAGCGACGGACCTAAACTTGTTATTTTTTGGAAAAAACAGGCTATTATTAAAAATCACGCGTACTCACTACGACACACTAATATATGCATTCTTAAAGGCATAAAAAGTTTTAAAATTTAAAATACGAGAACTCCTATACGTGTTTCTTCATTAACAGCTAATCAAAAACTTTGTAACGTATATAAAACAAATATAAATGTACGTGAGCGTATCTATATGCACGTGTATAAAACAAATAATTATTCAAAATCAAGTTTTATGTATTTAATTACATAATTGATATTCTTACTCGCTATTTTAGGCTTTTTGACCCGAAAATAATGAAAAGAAACAAAATTCCGTCGCAAATCCCTCACAAAATTTAAAAATTTGCGATGGGTTTGCGACGTAGCTAAACTTATTATTTTTAAAAAAAAAGCGGCTATCATCAAAAATCACGCGTACTCACTACGACACACTAATATATGCATTCTTAAAGGCATAAAAAATTTTTAAGTTTAAATTACGAGAACTCGGATACATGTTTTCTTCATTAACAACGAATCATAAACTTTGTAACGTATATAAAACAAATAAAAATGTACGCGAACGTATATATAGGCACGTGTATAAAACAAATACTTATTTAAAATCAAGTTTTATGTATTTAATTACTTAATTGATATTCTTACTTGCTATTTTAGACTTTTTGACCCTAAAATAATGAAAAGAAAAAAAATTCCGTCGAAAATCTCACACAAAATTTATCAATTTGCGATAGATTTGCGACAGACCTAAACTTGTTATTTTTTGAAAAAAAACAGGCTATCATTAAAAATCACGCGTACTCACTACGACACACTAATATATGCATTCTTAAAGGCATAAAAAGTTTTAAAATTTAAAATACGAGAACTCCTATACGTGTTTCTTCATTAACAACGAATCATAAACTTTGTAACGTATATAAAACAAATACAAATGTACGCGAGCGTATCTATATGCACGTGTATAAAACAAATACTTATTCAAAATCAAGTTTTATGTATTTAATTACATAATTGATATTCTTACTCGCTATTTTAGGCTTTTTGACCTGAAAATAATGAAAAGAAACAAAATTCCATCGCAAATCCATCACAAAATCTACAAATTTGCGATGGATTTGCGACGGAGCTAAACGTATTATTTTTTAAAAAAAAGCGGCTATCATCAAAAATCACGCGTACTCACTACGACAAACTAATATATGCATTCTTAAAGGCATAAAAATTTTTAAAGTTTAAATTACGAGAACTGCGATACATGTTTTCTTCATTAACAACGAATCATAAACTTTGTAACGTATATAAAACAAATAAAAATGTACGCGAACGAATCTATATGCACGTGTTTAATACAAATACTTATTCAAAATCAAGTTTTATGTATTTAATTACATAATTGATATTCTTACTCGCTATTTTAGGCTTTTTGACCCGAAACTAATGAAAAGAAAAAAAATTCTGTCGCAATTCCCACACAAAATTTATCAATTTGCGATAGATTTGCGACAGACCTAAGCTTGTTATTTTTTGAAAAAAACAGGCTATCATTAAAAATCACGCGTACTCACTACGACACACTAATATATGCATTCTTAAAGGCATAAAAAGTTTTAAAATTTATAATACGAGAACTCCTATACGTGTTTCTTCATTACTAACGAATCATAAACTTTGTAACGTATATAAAACAAATACAAATGTATGTGAGCGTATCTATATGCACGTGTATAAAACATATACATATTCAAAATCAAGTTTTATGTATTTATTTACATAATTGATATTCTTACTCGCTATTTTAGGCTTTTTGACCCGAAAATAATGAAAAGAAACAAAATTCCGTCGCAAATCCCTCTCAAAATTTAAAAATTTGCAATGGATTTGCGACGGAGCTAAACTTATTATTTTTTAAAAAAAAATCGGCTATCATAAAAAATCACGCGTACTCACTACGACACACTAATATATGCATTCTTAAAGGAATAAAAAAAATTTTAAAATTTAAACTACGGTAACTCATATACGTGTTTACTTCATTAACAACGATTCATAAACTTTGTAACGTATATAAAACAAATACAAATGTACGCGAACGTATTATAGGCACGTGAATAAAACAAATACTTATTCAAAACCAAGTTTTATGTATTTAATTACATAATTGATATTCTTACTCGCTATTTTAGGCTTTTTGACCCGAAAATAATGTAAAGAAACAAAATTCCGTCGAAAATCCCTCACAAAATTTATCAATTTGCAATAGATTTGCGACGGACCTAAACTTGTTATTTTTTGAAAAAAACATGCTATCAATAAAAATCACGCGTACTCACTACGACACACTAATATATGCACTCTTAAAGGCATAAAAAATTTTAAAATTTAAAATACGAGAACTCATATACGTGTTTCTTCACTAACATCGAATCATAAACTTTGTAACGTATATAAAACAAATACAAATGTATGTGAGCGTATCTATATGCACGTGTATAAAACATATACATATTCAAAATCAAGTTTTATGTATTTATTTACATAATTGATATTCTTACTCGCTATTTTAGGCTTTTTGACCCGAAAATAATGAAAAGAAACAGAATTCCGTCGCAAATCCCTCACAAAATTTATCAATTTGCGATAGATTAGCGACGGACCTAAACTTGTTATTTTTTGAAAAAAACAGGCTATTATTAAAAATCACGCGTACTCACTACGACACGCTAATATATGCATTCTTAAAGGCATAAAAACTTTTAAAATTTAAAATACGAGAACTCCTATACGTGTTTCTTCATTAACAACGAATCTTAAACTTCGTAACGTATATAAAACAAATACAAATGTACGCGAGCGTATCTATATGAACGTGTATAAAACAAATACTTATTCAAAATCAAGTTTTATGTATTTAATTACATAATTGATATTCTTACTCGCTATTTTAGGCTTTTTGACCCGAAAATAATGAAAAGAAACAAAATACCGTCGCAAATCCCTCACAAAATCTAAAAATTTGTGATGGATTTGCGACGGAGCTAAACGTATTATTTTTTTAAAAAAACGGCTATCATCAAAAATCACGCGTACTCACTACGACACACTAATATATGCATTCTTAAAGGCATAAAAATTTTTAAAGTTTAAATTACGAGAACTCGGATACATGTTTTCTTCATTAACAACGAATCATAAACTTTGTAAAGTATATAAAACAAATAAAAATGTACGCGAACGTATATATAGGCACGTGTATAAAACAAATACTTATTTAAAATCAAGTTTTATGTATTTAATTACATAATTGATATTCTTACTCGCTATTTTAGGCTTTTTGACCCGAGAATAATGAAAAGAAAAAAAATTCCGTCGTAAATCCCACACAAAATTTATCAATTTGCGATAGATTTGCGACAGACCTAAACTTGTTATTTTTTGAAAAAAAACAGGCTATCATTAAAAATCACGCGTACTCACTACGACACACTAATATATGCATTCTTAAAGGCATAAAAAGTGTTAAAATTTATAATACGAGAACTCCTATACGTGTTTCTTCATTAACAATGAATCATAAACTTTGTAACGTATATAAAACATATACAAATGTACGCGAGCGTATCTATATGCACGTGTATAAAACAAATACTTATTCAAAATCAAGTTTTATGTATTTAATTACATAATTGATATTCTTACTCGCTATATTAGGCTTTTTGACCCGAAAATAATGAAAAGAAACAAAATTCCGTCGCAAATCCCTCACAAAATTTAAAAATTTACGATGGGTTTGCGACGGAGCTAAACTTATTATTTTTTTAAAAAAAAGCGGCTATCATCAAAAATTACGCGTACTCCCTACGACACACTAATATATGCATTCTTAAAGGCATAAATATTTTTAAAGTTTAAATTACAAGAACTCGGATACATGTTTTCTTCATTAACAACGAATCATAAACTTTGTAAAGTATATAAAACAAATAAAAATGTACGCGAACGTATATATAGGCACGTGTATAAAACAAATACTTATTTAAAATCAAGTTTTATGTATTTAATTACTTAATTAATATTCTTACTCGCTATTTTAGGCTTTTTGACCCGAAAATAATGAAAAGAAAAAAAATTCCGTCGTAAATCCCACACAAAATTTATCAATTTGCGATAGATTTGCGACAGACCTAAACTTGTTATTTTTTGAAAAAAAACAGGCTATCATTAAAAATCACGCGTACTCACTACGACACACTAATATATGCATTCTTAAAGGCATAAAAAGTTTTAAAATTTAAAATACGAGAACTCCTATACGTGTTTCTTCATTAACAACGAATCATAAACTTTGTAACGTATATAAAACAAATACAAATGTACGCGAGCGTATCTATATGCACGTGTATAAAACAAATACTTATTCAAAATCAAGTTTTATGTATTTAATTACATAATTGATATTCTTACTCGCTATATTAGGCTTTTTGACCCGAAAATAATGAAAAGAAACAAAATTCCGTCGCAATTCCCTCACAAAATCTAAAAATTTGCGATGGATTTGCGACGGAGCTAAACTATTATTTTTTTAAAAAAAGCGGCTATCATCAAAAATCACGCGTACTCACTACGACACACTAATATATGCATTCTTAAAGGCATTAAAATTTTTAAAGTTTAAATTACGAGAACTCGGATACATGTTTTCTTCATTAACAACGAATCATAAACTTTGTAACGTATATAAAACAAATAAAAATGTACGCGAACGTATCTATAGGCACGTGTATAAAACAAATACTTATTTAAAATCAAGTTTTATGTATTTAATTACTTAATTAATATTCTTACTCGCTATTTTAGGCTTTTTGACCCGAAAATAATGAAAAGAAACAAAATTCCGTCGCAATTCCCTCACAAAATCTAAAAATTTGCGATGGATTTGCGACGGAGCTAAACGTATTATTTTTTTAAAAAAAGCGGCTATCATCAAAAATCACGCGTACTCACTACGACACACTAATATATGCATTCTTAAAGGCATAAAAATTTTTAAAGTTTAAATTACGAGAACTCGAATACATGTTTTCTTCATTAACAACGAATCATAAACTTTGTAACGTATATAAAACAAATAAAAATGTACGCGAACGTATCTATAGGCACGTGTATAAAACAAATACTTATTTAAAATCTAGTTTTATGTATTTAATTACATAATTGATATTCTTACTCGCTATTTTAGGTTTTTTGACCCGAAAATAATGAAAAGAAAAAAAATTCCGTCGCAAATCCCACACAAAATTTATCAATTTGCGATAGATTTGCGACAGACCTAAACTTGTTATTTTTTGAAAAAAACTGGCTATCATTAAAAATCACGCGTACTCACTACGACACATTAATATATGCATTCTTAAAGGCATAAAAACTTTTAACATTTAAAATACGAGAACTCCTATACGTGTTTCTTCATTAACAACGAATCTTAAACTTTGTGACGTATATAAAACAAATACAAATGTACGCGAGCGTATCTATATGCACGTGTATAAAACAAATACTTATTTAAAATCAAGTTTTATGTATTTAATTACATAATTGATATTCTTACTCGCTATTTTAGGCTCTTTGACCCGAAAATAATGAAAAGAAACAAAATTCCGTCGCAATTCCCTCACAAAATCTAAAAATTAGCGATGGATTTGCGACGGAGCTAAACCTATTATTTTTTAAAAAAAAAACGGCTATCATCAAAAATCACGCGTACTCACTACGATACACTAATATATGCATTCTTAAAGGCATAAAAAATTTTAAAGTTTAAATTACGAGAACTCGGATACCTGTTTTCTTCATTAACAACGAATCATAAACTTTGTAACGTATATAAAACAAATAAAAATGTTCGCGACCGTATCTATAGGCACGTGTATAAAACAAATACTTATTTAAAATCAAGTTTTATGTATTTAATTACATAATTGATATTCTTACTCGCTATTTTAGGCTTTTTTACCCGAAAATAATGAAAAGAAACAAAATTCCGTCGCAAATCCCTCACAAATTCTAAAAATTTGCGATGGATTTGCGACGGAGCTAAACGTATTATTTTTTTAAAAAAAGCGGCTATCATCAAAAATCACGCGTACTCACTACGACACACTAATATATGCATTCTTAAAGGCATAAAAATTTTTAAAGTTTAAATTACGAGAACTCGGATACATGTTTTCTTCATTAACAACGAATCATAAACTTTGTAAAGTATATAAAACAAATAAAAATGTACGCGAACGTATATATAGGCACGTGTATAAAACAAATACTTATTTAAAATCAAGTTTTATGTATTTAATTACTTAATTAATATTCTTACTCGCTATTTTAGGCTTTTTGACCCGAAAATAATGAAAAGAAAAAAAATTCCGTCGTAAATCCCACTCAAAATTTATCAATTTGCGATAGATTTGCGACAGACCTAAACTTGTTATTTTTTGAAGAAAAACAGGCTATCATTAAAAATCACGCGTACTCACTACGACACACTAATATATGCATTCTTAAAGGCATAAAAAGTTTTAAAATTTAAAATACGAGAACTCCTATACGTGTTTCTTCATTAACAACGAATCATAAACTTTGTAACATATATAAAACAAATACAAATGTACGCGAGCGTATCTATATGCACGTGTATTAAACAAATACTTAATCAAAATCAAGTTTTATGTATTTAATTACATAATTGATATTCTTACTCGCTATTTTAGGCTTTTTGACCCGAAAATAATGAAAAGAAACAAAATTCCGTCGCAATTCCCTCACAAAATCTAAAAATTTGCGATGGATTTGCGACGGAGCTAAACGTATTATTTTTTTAAAAAAAGCGGCTATCATCAAAAATCACGCGTACTCACTACGACACACTAATATATGCATTCTTAAAGGCATTAAAATTTTTAAAGTTTAAATTACGAGAACTCGGATACATGTTTTCTTCATTAACAACGAATCATAAACTTTGTAACGTATATAAAACAAATAAAAATGTACGCGAACGTATCTATAGGCACGTGTATAAAACAAATACTTATTTAAAATCTAGTTTTATGTATTTAATTACATAATTGATATTCTTACTCGCTATTTTAGGTTTTTTGACCCGAAAATAATGAAAAGAAAAAAAATTCCGTTGCAAATCCCACACAAAATTTATCAATTTGCGATAGATTTGCGACAGACCTAAACTTGTTATTTTTTGAAAAAAACTGGCTATCATTAAAAATCACGCGTACTCACTACGACACATTAATATATACATTCTTAAAGGCATAAAAACTTTTAACATTTAAAATACGAGAACTCCTATACGTGTTTCTTCATTAAGAACGAATCTTAAACTTTGTGACATATATAAAACAAATACAAATGTACGCGAGCGTATCTATATGCACGTGTATAAAACAAATACTTATTGAAAATCAAGTTATATGTATTTAATTACATAATTGATATTCTTACTCGCTATATTAGGCTTTTTGACCCGAAAATAATGAAAAGAAACAAAATTCCGTCGCAAATCCCTCACAAAATTTAAAAATTTACGATGGGTTTGCGACGGAGCTAAACTTATTATTTTTTTAAAAAAAAGCGGCTATCATCAAAAATCACGCGTACTCCCTACGACACACTAATATATGCATTCTTAAAGGCATAAAAATTTTTAAAGTTTAAATTACGAGAACTCGGATACATGTTTTCTTCATTAACAACGAATCATAAACTTTGTAAAGTATATAAAACAAATAAAAATGTACGCGAACGTATATATAGGCACGTGTATAAAACAAATACTTATTTAAAATCAAGTTTTATGTATTTAATTACTTAATTAATATTCTTACTCGCTATTTTAGGCTTTTTGACCCGAAAATAATGAAAAGAAACAAAATTCCGTCGCAATTCCCTCACAAAATCTAAAAATTTGCGATGGATTTGCGACGGAGCTAAACGTATTATTTTTTTAAAAAAAGCGGCTATCATCAAAAATCACTCGTACTCACTACGACACACTAATATATGCATTCTTAAAGGCATAAAAATTTTTAAAGTTTAAATTACGAGAACTCGAATACATGTTTTCTTCATTAACAACGAATCATAAACTTTGTAACGTATATAAAACAAATAAAAATGTACGCGAACGTATCTATAGGCACGTGTATAAAACAAATACTTATTTAAAATCTAGTTTTATGTATTTAATTACATAATTGATATTCTTACTCGCTATTTTAGGTTTTTTGACCCGAAAATAATGAAAAGAAAAAAAATTCCGTCGCAAATCCCACACAAAATTTATCAATTTGCGATAGATTTGCGACAGACCTAAACTTGTTATTTTTTGAAAAAAACTGGCTATCATTAAAAATCACGCGTACTCACTACGACACATTAATATATGCATTCTTAAAGGCATAAAAACTTTTAACATTTAAAATACGAGAACTCCTATACGTGTTTCTTCATTAACAACGAATCTTAAACTTTGTGACGTATATAAAACAAATACAAATGTACGCGAGCGTATCTATATGCACGTGTATAAAACAAATACTTATTTAAAATCAAGTTTTATGTATTTAATTACATAATTGATATTCTTACTCGCTATTTTAGGCTCTTTGACCCGAAAATAATGAAAAGAAACAAAATTCCGTCGCAATTCCCTCACAAAATCTAAAAATTAGCGATGGATTTGCGACGGAGCTAAACCTATTATTTTTTAAAAAAAAAACGGCTATCATCAAAAATCACGCGTACTCACTACGATACACTAATATATGCATTCTTAAAGGCATAAAAAATTTTAAAGTTTAAATTACGAGAACTCGGATACCTGTTTTCTTCATTAACAACGAATCATAAACTTTGTAACGTATATAAAACAAATAAAAATGTTCGCGACCGTATCTATAGGCACGTGTATAAAACAAATACTTATTTAAAATCAAGTTTTATGTATTTAATTACATAATTGATATTCTTACTCGCTATTTTAGGCTTTTTTACCCGAAAATAATGAAAAGAAACAAAATTCCGTCGCAAATCCCTCACAAATTCTAAAAATTTGCGATGGATTTACGACGGAGCTAAACGTATTATTTTTTTAAAAAAAGCGGCTATCAACAAAAATCACGCGTACTCACTACGACACACTAATATATGCATTCTTAAAGGCATAAAAATTTTTAAAGTTTAAATTACGAGAACTCGGATACATGTTTTCTTCATTAACTACGAATCATAAACTTTGTAACGTATATAAAACAAATAAAAATGTACGCGAACGTATCTATAGGCACGTGTATAAAACAAATACTTATTTTAAATCAAGTTTTATGTATTTAATTACATAATTGATATTCTTACTCGCTATTTTAGGTTTTTTGACCCGAAAATAATAAAAAGAAAAAAAATTCCGTCGCAAATCCCACACAAAATTTATCAATTTGCGATAGATTTGCGACAGACCTAAACTTGTTAGTTTTTGAAAAAAACTGGCTATCATTAAAAATCACATGTACTCACTACGACACACTAATATATGCATTCTTAAAAGCATAAAAACTTTTAAAATTTAAAATACGAGAACTCCTATACGTGTTTCTTCATTAACAACGAATCTTAAACTTTGTAACGTATATAAAACAAATACAAATGTACGCGAGCGTATCTATATGCACGTGTATAAAACAAATACTTATTCAAAATCAAGTTTTATGTATTTAATTACATAATTGATATTCTTACTCGCTATTTTAGGCTTTTTGACCCGAATATAATGAAAAGAAAACAAAATTCCGTCGCAAATCCCTCACAAAATCTAAAAATTTGCGATGGATTTGCGACGGAGCTAAACGTATTATTTTTTTAAAAAAAGCGGCTATCATCAAAAATCACGCGTACTCACTACGACACACTAATATATGCATTCTTAAAGGCATAAAAATTTTTAAAGTTTAAACTACGAGAACTCGGATACATGTTTTCTTCATTAACAACGAATCATAAACTTTGTAAGGTATATAAAACAAATAAAAATGTACGCGAACGTATATATAGGCACCTGTATAAAACAAATACTTATTTAAAATCAAGTTTTATGTATTTAATTACTGAATTCATATTCTTACTCACTATTTTAGGCTTTTTGACCCGAAAATAATGAAAAGAAAAAAAATTCCGTAGTAAATCCCACACAAAATTTATCAATTTGTGATAGATTTGCGACAGACCTAAACTTGTTATTTTTTGAAAAAAAACAGGCTATCATTAAAAATCACGCGTACTCACTACGACATACTAATATATGCATTCTTAAAGGCATAAAAAGTTTTAAAATTTAAAATACGAGAACTCCTATACGTGTTTCTTCATTAAGAACGAATCATAAACTTTGTAACGTATATAAAACAAATACAAATGTACGCGAGCGTATCTATATGCACGTGTATAAAACAAATACTTGTTCAAAATCAAGTTTTATGTATTTAATTACATAATTGATATTCTTACTCGCTATATTAGGCTTTTTGACCCGAAAATAATGAAAAGAAACAAAATTCCGTCGCAAATCCCTCACAAAATTTAAAAATTTGCGATGGGTTTGCGACGGAGCTAAACTTATTATTTTTTTAAAAAAAAGCGGCTATCATCAAAAATCACGCGTACTCCCTACGACACACTAATATATGCATTCTTAAAGGCATAAAAATTTTTAAAGTTTAAATTACGAGAACTCGGATACATGTTTTCTTCATTAACAACGAATCATAAACTTTGTAAAGTATATGAAACAAATAAAAATGTACGCGAACGTATATATAGGCACGTGTATAAAACAAATACTTATTTAAAATCAAATTTTATGTATTTAATTACTTAATTAATATTCTTACTCGCTATTTTAGGCTTTTTGACCCGAGAATAATGAAAAGAAAAAAAATTCCGTCGTAAATCCCACACAAAATTTATCAATTTGCGATAGATTTGCGACAGACCTAAACTTGTTATTTTTTGAAAAAAAACAGGCTATCATTAAAAATCACGCGTACTCACTACGACACACTAATATATGCATTCTTAAAGGCATAAAAAGTTTTAAAATTTATAATACGAGAACTCCTATACGTGTTTCTTCATTAACAAAGAATCATAAACTTTGTAACATATATAAAACATATACAAATGTACGCGAGCGTATCTATATGCACGTGTATAAAACAAATACTTATTCAAAATCAAGTTTTATGTATTTAATTATATAATTGATATTCTTACTCGCTATATTAGGCTTTTTGACCAGAAAATAATGAAAAGAAACAAAACTCTGTCGCAAATCCCTCACAAAATTTAAAAATTTACGATGGGTTTGCGACGGAGCTAAACTTATTATTTTTTTAAAAAAAAGCGGCTATCATCAAAAATCACGCGTACTCCCTACGACACACTAATATATGCATTCTTAAAGGCATAAAAATTTTTAAAGTTTAAATTACGAGAACTCGGATACATGTTTTCTTCATTAACAACGAATCATAAACTTTGTAAAGTATATAAAACAAATAAAAATGTACGCGAACGTATATATAGGCACGTGTATAAAACAAATACTTATTTAAAATCAAGTTTTATGTATTTAATTACTTAATTAATATTCTTACTCGCTATTTTAGGCTTTTTGACCCGAAAATAATGAAAAGAAAAAAAATTCCGTCGTAAATCCCACACAAAATTTATCAATTTGCGATAGATTTGCGACAGACCTAAACTTGTTATTTTTTGAAAAAAAACAGGCTATCATTAAAAATCACGCGTACTCACTACGACACACTAATATATGCATTCTTAAAGGCATAAAAAGTTTTAAAATTTAAAATACGAGAACTCCTATACGTGTTTCTTCATTAACAACGAATCATAAACTTTGTAACATATATAAAACAAATACAAATGTACGCGAGCGTATCTATATGCACGTGTATAAAACAAATACTTATTCAAAATCAAGTTTTATGTATTTAATTACATAATTGATATTCTTACTCGCTATTTTAGGCTTTTTGACCCGAAAATAATGAAAAGAAACAAAATTCCGTCGCAAATCCCTCACAAAATCTAAAAATTTGCGATGGATTTGCGACGGAGCTAAACGTATTATTTTTTTAAAAAAAGCGGCTATCATCAAAAATCACGCGTACTCACTACGACACACTAATATATGCATTCTTAAAGGCATAAAAATTTTTAAAGTTTAAATTACGAGAACTCGGATACATGTTTTCTTCATTAACAACGAATCATAAACTTTGTAACGTATATAAAACAAATAAAAATGTACGCGAACGTATCTATAGGCACGTGTATAAAACAAATACTTATTTAAAATCTAGTTTTATGTATTTAATTACATAATTGATATTCTTACTCGCTGTTTTAGGTTTTTTGACCCGAAAATAATGAAAAGAAAAAAAATTCCGTCGCAAATCCCACACAAAATTTATCAATTTGCGATAGATTTGCGACAGACCTAAACTTGTTATTTTTTGAAAAAAACTGGCTATCATTAAAAATCACGCGTACTCACTACGACACACTAATATATGCATTCTTAAAGGCATAAAAAGTTTTAAAATTTATAATACGAGAACTCCTATACGTGTTTCTTCATTAACAAAGAATCATAAACTTTGTAACATATATAAAACATATACAAATGTACGCGAGCGTATCTATATGCACGTGTATAAAACAAATACTTATTCAAAATCAAGTTTTATGTATTTAATTATATAATTGATATTCTTACTCGCTATATTAGGCTTTTTGACCCGAAAATAATGAAAAGAAACAAAACTCTGTCGCAAATCCCTCACAAAATTTAAAAATTTACGATGGGTTTGCGACGGAGCTAAACTTATTATTTTTTTAAAAAAAAGCGGCTATCATCAAAAATCACGCGTACTCCCTACGACACACTAATATATGCATTCTTAAAGGCATAAAAATTTTTAAAGTTTAAATTACGAGAACTCGGATACATGTTTTCTTCATTAACAACGAATCATAAACTTTGTAAAGTATATAAAACAAATAAAAATGTACGCGAACGTATATATAGACACGCGTATAAAACAAATACTTATTTAAAATCAAGTTTTATGTATTTAATTACTTAATTAATATTCTTACTCGCTATTTTAGGCTTTTTGACCCGAAAATAATGAAAAGAAAAAAAATTCCGTCGTAAATCCCACACAAAATTTATCAATTTGCGATAGATTTGCGACAGACCTAAACTTGTTATTTTTTGAAAAAAAACAGGCTATCATTAAAAATCACGCGTACTCACTACGACACACTAATATATGCATTCTTAAAGGCATAAAAAGTTTTAAAATTTAAAATACGAGAACTCCTATACGTGTTTCTTCATTAACAACGAATCATAAACTTTGTAACATATATAAAACAAATACAAATGTACGCGAGCGTATCTATATGCACGTGTATAAAACAAATACTTATTCAAAATCAAGTTTTATGTATTTAATTACATAATTGATATTCTTACTCGCTATTTTAGGCTTTTTGACCCGAAAATAATGAAAAGAAACAAAATTCCGTCGCAAATCCCTCACAAAATCTAAAAATTTGCGATGGATTTGCGACGGAGCTAAACGTATTATTTTTTTAAAAAAAGCGGCTATCATCAAAAATCACGCGTACTCACTACGACACACTAATATATGCATTCTTAAAGGCATAAAAATTTTTAAAGTTTAAATTACGAGAACTCGGATACATGTTTTCTTCATTAACAACGAATCATAAACTTTGTAACGTATATAAAACAAATAAAAATGTACGCGAACGTATCTATAGGCACGTGTATAAAACAAATACTTATTTAAAATCTAGTTTTATGTATTTAATTCCATAATTGATATTCTTACTCGCTGTTTTAGGTTTTTTGACCCGAAAATAATGAAAAGAAAAAAAATTCCGTCGCAAATCCCACACAAAATTTATCAATTTGCGATAGATTTGCGACAGACCTAAACTTGTTATTTTTTGAAAAAAACTGGCTATCATTAAAAATCACGCGTACTCACTACGACACATTAATATATGCATTCTTAAAGGCATAAAAACTTTTAAAATTTAAAATACGAGAACTCCTATACGTGTTTCTTCATTAACAACGAATCTTAAACTTTGTGACGTATATAAAACAAACACAAATGTACGCGAGCGTATCTATATGCACGTGTATAAAACAAATACTTATTTAAAATCAAGTTTTATGTATTTAATTACATAATTGATATTCTTACTCGCTATATTAGGCTTTTTGACCCGAAAATAATGAAAAGAAACAAAATTCCGTCGCAAATCCCTCACAAAATTTAAAAATTTACGATGGGTTTGCGACGGAGCTAAACTTATTATTTTTTAAAAAAAAAGCGGCTATCATCAAAAATCACGCGTACTCCCTACGACACACTAATATATGCATTCTTAAAGGCATAAAAATTTTTAAAGTTTAAATTACGAGAACTCGAATACATGTTTTCTTCGTTAACAACGAATCATAAACTTTGTAAAGTATATAAAACAAATAAAAATGTACGCGAACGTATATATAGGCACGTGTATAAAACAAATACTTATTTAAAATCAAATTTTATGTATTTAATTACTTAATTAATATTCTTACTCGCTATTTTAGGCTTTTTGACCCGAGAATAATGAAAAGAAAAAAAATTCCGTCGTAAATCCCACACAAAATTTATCAATTTGCGATAGATTTGCGACAGACCTAAACTTGTTATTTTTTGAAAAAAAAACAGGCTATCATTAAAAATCACGCGTACTCACTACGACACACTAATATATGCATTCTTAAAGGCATAAAAAGTTTTAAAATTTATAATACGAGAACTCGTATACGTGTTTCTTCATTAACAACGAATCATAAACGTTGTAACATATATAAAACATATACAAATGTACGCGAGCGTATCTATATGCACGTGTATAAAACAAATACCTATTCAAAATCAAGTTTTATGTATTTAATTACATAATTGATATTCTTACTCGCTATATTAGGCTTTTTGACTCGAAAATAATGAAAAGAAACAAAATTCCGTCGCAAATCCCTCACAAAATTTAAAAATTTACGATGGGTTTGCGACGGAGCTAAACTTATTATTTTTTTAAAAAAAGCGGCTATCATCAAAAATCACGCGTACTCCCTACGACACACTAATATATGCATTCTTAAAGGCATAAAAAGTTTTAAAGTTTAAATTACGAGAACTCGGATACATGTTTTCTTCATTAACAACGAATCATAAACTTTGTAAAGTATATAAAACAAATAAAAATGTACGCGAACGTATATATAGGCACGTGTATAAAACAAATACTTAATTAAAATCAAGTTTTATGTATTTAATTACTTAATTAATATTCTTACTCGCTATTTTAGGCTTTTTGACCCGAAAATAATGAAAAGAAAAAAAATTCCGTCGTAAATCCCACACAAAATTTATCAATTTGCGATAGATTTGCGACAGACCTAAACTTGTTATTTTTTGAAAAAAAACAGGCTATCATTAAAAATCACGCGTACTCACTACGACACACTAATATATGCATTCTAAAAGGCATAAAAAGTTTTAAAATTTAAAATACGAGAACTCCTATACGTGTTTCTTCATTAACAACGAATCATAAACTTTGTAACATATATAAAACAAATACAAATGTACGCGAGCGTATCTATATGCACGTGTATAAAACAAATACTTATTCAAAATCAAGTTTTATGTATTTAATTACATAATTGATATTCTTACTCGCTATTTTAGGCTTTTTGACCCGAAAATAATGAAAAGAAACAAAATTCCGTCGCAATTCCCTCACAAAATCTAAAAATTTGCGATGGCTTTGCGACGGAGCTAAACGTATTATTTTTTTAAAAAAAGCGGCTATCATCAAAAATCACGCGTACTCCCTACGACACACTAATATATGCATTCTTAAAGGCATAAAAATTTTTAAAGTTTAAATTACGAGAACTCGGATACATGTTTTCTTCATTAACAACGAATCATAAACTTTGTAACGTATATAAAACAAATAAAAATGTACGCGAACGTATCTATAGGCACGTGTATAAAACAAATACTTATTTAAAATCAAGTTTTATGTATTTAATTACTTAATTAATATTCTTACTCGCTATTTTAGGCTTTTTGACCCGAAAATAATGAAAAGAAACAAAATTCCGTCGCAATTCCCTCACAAAATCTAAAAATTTGCGATGGATTTGCGACGGAGCTAAACGTATTATTTTTTTAAAAAAAGCGGCTATCATCAAAAATCACGCGTACTCACTACGACACACTAATATATGCATTCTTAAAGGCATAAAAATTTTTAAAGTTTAAATTACGAGAACTCGGATACATGTTTTCTTCATTAACAACGAATCATAAACTTTGTAACGTATATAAAACAAATAAAAATGTACGCGA
>JAANYP010003349.1:0-32011 GCA_020465985.1 Centrapalus pauciflorus | reverse complement strand
AACTTATTATTTTTTAAAAAAAATCGGCTATCATTAAAAATCACGCGTACTTAGTACGACACACTAATATATGCATTCTTAAAGGCATAAAAATTTTTAAACTATAAATTACGAGAACTCGGATACGTGTTTTCTTCATTAACAACGAATCATAAACTTTGTAACGTATATAAAACAAATACAAATGTACAAGAACGTATCTATAGGCACGTGTATAAAACAAATACTTATTCAAAATCAAGTTTTACGTATTTAATTACATAATTGATATTCTTACTCGCTATTTTAGGCTTTTGGACCCAAAAATAATGAAAAGAAAAAAAATTTCGTCCCAAATCCCTCACAAAATTTAACAATTTGCGACAGATTTGCGACGGACCTAAATTTGATATTTTTAAAAAAAATCGACTATCATTAAAAATCAAGCGTAGTCACTACGACACACTAATATATGCATTCTTAAAGGCATAATAATTTTTAAAGTTTGAATAACGAGAACTCGGAATCATGTTTTCTTCATTAACAACGAATCATAAACTTTGTAACGTATATAAAACAAATACAAATGTAAACGAACGTATCTATAGGCACTTGTATAAAACAAACACTTATTCAAAATCAAGTTTTATGTATTTAATTACATAATTGATATTCTTACTTGCTATTTTAGGCTTTTTGACCCGAAAATAATGAAAAGAAACAAAATTACGTCACAAATCCCTCACAAAATTTAACAATTTGCGACAGATTTGCGACGGACCTAAACTTATTATTTTTAAAAAAAATCGACTATCATTAAAAATCAAGCGTACTCACTACGACACACTAATATATGCATTCTTAAATGCATAAAAATTTTTAAACTATAAATTACGAGAACTCGGATACGTGTTTTCTTCATTAACAACGGATCATAAACTTTGTAACGTACATAAAAGAAATACAAATGTACACGAACGTATCTATATGCACATGTAAAAAACAAATACTTAGTCAAAATCAAGTTTTATGTATTTAATTACACAATTGATATTTTTACTCGCTATTTTAGGCTTTTGGACCCAAAAGTAATGAAAAGAAACAAAAATTCCGTCGCAAATCCCTCACAAAATTTAACAATTTCCGATCGATTTGCAACGGACCTATACTTATTATTTTTAAAAAAAATCGGCTATCATTAAAAATCACGCATACTCACTACGACACATTAATATATGCATTCTTAAAGGCATAAAAATTTTTAAAGTTTAAATTACGAGAACTCGGATACGTGTTTTCTTCATTAACAACGAATCATAAACTTTGTAACGTATATCAAACAAATAAAAATCTACGCGAACGTATCTATAGGCACGTGTATAAAACATATACTTATTTAAAATCAAGTTTTATGTATTTAATTACATAATTGATATTCTTACTTGCTATTTTAGGCTTTATGACCCGAAAATAATGAAAAGAAACAAAATTCCGTCACAAATCCCTCACAAAATTTAACAATTTGCGACAGATTTGCGACGGACCTAAACTTGTTATTTTTTGAAAAAAATCGACTATCGTTAAAAATCAAGTGTACTCACTACGACACACTAATATATGCATTCTTAAGGGCATAAAATTTTTAAACTATAAATTACGAGAACTCGGATACGTGTTTTCTTCATTAACAACGAATCATAAAGTTTGTAACGTATATAAAACAAATACAAATGTACACGAACGTATCTATAGGCACGTGTATAAAACAAATACTTATTCAAAATCAAGTTTTATGTATTTGATTACATAATTGATATTCTTACTCGCTATTTTAGGTTTTTTGACCCGAAAATAATGAAAAGAAAAAAAATTCTGTCGCAAATCCCACACAAAATTTATCAATTTGCGATAGATTTGCGACAGACCTAAACTTGTTAGTTTTTGAAAAAACTGGCTATCATTAAAAATCACGCGTACTCACTACGACACACTAATATATGCATTCTTAAAGGCATAAAAACTTTTAAAATTTAAAATACGAGAACTCCTATACGTGTTTCTTCATTAACAACGAATCTTAAACTTTGTAACGTATATAAAAAAATACAAATGTACGCGAGCGTATCTATATGCACGTGTAAAAAACAAATACTTATTCAAAATCAAGTTTCATGTATTTAATTACATAATTGATATTCTTACTCGCTATTTTAGGCTTTTGGACCCAAAGATAATGAAAAGAAAAAAAATTCCGTCACAAATCCCTCACAAAATTTAACAATTTGCGACAGATTTGCGACGGACCTGAACTTGATATTTTTAAAAAAAATTGACTATCATTAAAAATCAAGCGTAGTCACTACGACACACTAATATATGCATTCTTAAAGGCATAAAATTTTTTAAAGTTTGAATAACGAGAACTCGGAATCATGTTTTCTTCATTAACAACGAATCATAAACTTTGTAACGTATATAAAACAAATACAAATGTACACGAACGTATCTATAGGCACTTGTATAAAACATATACTTATTTAAAATCAAGTTTTATGTATTTAATTACATAATTGATATTCTTACTCGCTATTTTAGGCTTTATGACCCGAAAATAATGAAAAGAAACAAAATTCCGTCCCCAATTCCTCACAAAATTTAACAATTTGCGACAGATTTGCGACGGACGTAAACTTGTTATTTTTTAAAAAAAATCGACTATCATTAAAAATCAAGCGTACACACTACGACACACTAATATATGCATTCTTAAAGGCATTAAAATTTTTAAACTATAAATTACGAGAACTCGGATACGTGTTTTCTTCATTAACAACGAATCATAAACTTTGTAACGTATATAAAACAAATACAAATGTACAAGAACGTATCTATAGGCACGTGTATAAAACAAATACTTATTCAAAATCAAGTTTTACGTATTTAATTACATAATTGATATTCTTACTCGCTATTTTAGGCTTTTGGACCCAAAAATAATGAAAAGAAAAAAAATTTCGTCCCAAATCCCTCACAAAATTTAACAATTTGCGACAGATTTGCGACGGACCTAAATTTGATATTTTTAAAAAAAATCGACTATCATTAAAAATCAAGCGTAGTCACTACGACACACTAATATATGCATTCTTAAAGGCATAATAATTTTTAAAGTTTGAATAACGAGAACTCGGAATCATGTTTTCTTCATTAACAACGAATCATAAACTTTGTAACGTATATAAAACAAATACAAATGTAAACGAACGTATCTATAGGCACTTGTATAAAACAAACACTTATTCAAAATCAAGTTTTATGTATTTAATTACATAATTGATATTCTTACTTGCTATTTTAGGCTTTTTGACCCGAAAATAATGAAAAGAAACAAAATTACGTCACAAATCCCTCACAAAATTTAACAATTTGCGACAGATTTGCGACGGACCTAAACTTATTATTTTTAAAAAAAATCGACTATCATTAAAAATCAAGCGTACTCACTACGACACACTAATATATGCATTCTTAAATGCATAAAAATTTTTAAACTATAAATTACGAGAACTCGGATACGTGTTTTCTTCATTAACAACGGATCATAAACTTTGTAACGTACATAAAAGAAATACAAATGTACACGAACGTATCTATATGCACATGTAAAAAACAAATACTTATTCAAAATCAAGTTTTATGTATTTAATTACACAATTGATATTTTTACTCGCTATTTTAGGCTTTTGGACCCAAAAATAATGAAAAGAAACAAAAATTCCGTCGCAAATCCCTCACAAAATTTAACAATTTCCGATCGATTTGCAACGGACCTATACTTATTATTTTTAAAAAAAAAATCGGCTATCATTAAAAATCACGCATACTCACTACGACACATTAATATATGCATTCTTAAAGGCATAAAAATTTTTAAAGATTAAATTACGAGAACTCGGATACGTGTTTTCTTCATTAACAACGAATCATAAACTTTGTAACGTATATCAAACAAATAAAAATCTACGCGAACGTATCTATAGGCACGTGTATAAAACATATACTTATTTAAAATCAAGTTTTATGTATTTAATTACATAATTGATATTCTTACTTGCTATTTTAGGCTTTATGACCCGAAAATAATGAAAAGAAACAAAATTCCGTCACAAATCCCTCACAAAATTTAACAATTTGCGACAGATTTGCGACGGACCTAAACTTGTTATTTTTTGAAAAAAATCGACTATCGTTAAAAATCAAGTGTACTCACTACGACACACTAATATATGCATTCTTAAGGGCATAAAATTTTTAAACTATAAATTACGAGAACTCGGATACGTGTTTTCTTCATTAACAACGAATCATAAAGTTTGTAACGTATATAAAACAAATACAAATGTACACGAACGTATCTATAGGCACGTGTATAAAACAAATACTTATTCAAAATCAAGTTTTATGTATTTGATTACATAATTGATATTCTTACTCGCTATTTTAGGCTTTTGGACCCAAAAATAATGAAAAGAAAAAAAATTCCGTCGCAAATCCCTCACAAAATTTAACAATTTGCGATCGATTTGCAACGGACCTAAACTTATTATTTTTAAAAAAAATCGGCTATAATTAAAAATCACGCATACGCACTACGACACACTAATATATGCATTCTTAAAGGCATTAAAATTTTTAAAGTTTAAATTACGAGAACTCGGATACGTATTTTCTTCAATAACGACGAATCATAAACTTTGTAACGTATATAAAACAAATAAAAATGTACGCGAACGTATCTATAGGCACGTGTATAAAACAAATACTTACTTAAAATCAAGTTTTATGTATTTAATTACATAATTGATATTTTTACTCGCTATTTTAGGCTTTTTGACCCGAAAATAATGAAAAGAAACAATATTCCTTCGCAAATCCCACACAAAATTTATCAATTTGCGATCGATTTGCGATTCATTTGCGACGGACCTAAACTTGTTTTTTTTTTTGAAAAAAATAGGCTATCATTAAAAATCATGCGTACTCACTACGACACACTAATATATGCATTCTTAAAGGCATAAAAAATTTTATACTTTAAAATACGAGAACTCCTATACGTGTTTCTTCATTAACAACGAATCATAAACTTTTTAACGTATATAAAACAAATACAAATGTACACGAACGTATCTATAGGCACGTGTATAAAACAAATACTTATTCAAAATCAAGTTTTATGTATTTAATTACATAATTGATATTCTTACTCGCTATTTTAGGCTTTTTGACCCGAAAATAATAACAAGAAACAAAATTCCGTCCCAAATCCCTCCCAAAATTTAACAATTTGCGATACATTTGCGACGGACCTAAATTTATTATTTATAAAAAAATCGGCTATCATTAAAAATCACGCATACTCACTACGACACACTAATATATGCATTCTTAAAGGCATAAAAATTTTTAAAGTTTAAATTACGAGAACTCGTATACGTGTTTTCTTCATTAACAACGAATCATAAACTTTGTAACGTATATAAAACAAATAAAAATGTACGCGAAAGTATCTATAGGCACATGTATAAAACAAATACTTATTTAAAATCAAGTTTTACGTATTTAATTACATAATTGATATTCTTACTCGCTATTTTAGGCTTTTGGACCCAAAAATAATGAAAAGAAAAAAAATTTCGTCCCAAATCCCTCACAAAATTTAACAATTTGCGACAGATTTGCGACGGACCTAAACTTGATATTTTTAAAAAAAATCGACTATCATTAAAAATCAAGCATAGTCACTACGACACACTAATATATGCATTCTTAAAGGCATAATAATTTTTAAGGTTTGAATAACGAGAACTCGGAATCATGTTTTCTTCATTAACAACGAATCATAAACTTTGTAACGTATATAAAACAAATACAAATGTAAACGAACGTATCTATAGGCACTTGTATAAAACAAACACTTATTCAAAATCAAGTTTTATGTATTTAATTACATAATTGATATTCTTACTCGCTATTTTAGGCTTTTTGACCCGAAAATAATGAAAAGAAACAAAATTACGTCACAAATCCCTCACAAAATTTAACAATTTCGACAGATTTGCGACGGACCTAAACTTATTATTTTTAAAAAAAATCGACTATCATTAAAAATCAAGCGTACTCACTACGACACACTAATATATGCATTCTTAAATGCATAAAAATTTTTAAACTATAAATTACGAGAACTCGGATACGTGTTTTTTTCATTAACAACGGATCATAAACTTTGTAACGTATATAAAAGAAATACAAATGTACACGAACGTATCTATATGCACATGTAAAAAACAAATACTTATTCAAAATCAAGTTTTATGTATTTAATTACCCAATTGATATTTTTACTCGCTATTTTAGGCTTTTGGACCCAAAAATAATGAAAAGAAACAAAAATTCCGTCGCAAATCCCTCACAAAATTTAACAATTTCCGATCGATTTGCAACGGACCTATACTTATTATTTTTAAAAAAAATCGGCTATCATTAAAAATCACGCATACTCACTACGACACATTAATATATGCATTCTTAAAGGCATAAAAATTTTTAAAGTTTAAATTACGAGAACTCGGATACGTGTTTTCTTCATTAACAACGAATCATAAACTTTGTAACGTATATCAAACAAATAAAAATCTACGCGAACGTATCTATAGGCACGTGTATAAAACATATACTTATTTAAAATCAAGTTTTATGTATTTAATTACATAATTGATATTCTTACTTGCTATTTTAGGCTTTATGACCCGAAAATAATGAAAAGAAACAAAATTCCGTCACAAATCCCTCACAAAATTTAACAATTTGCGACAGATTTGCGACGGACCTAAACTTGTTATTTTTTGAAAAAAATCGACTATCATTAAAAATCAAGTGTACTCACTACGACACACTAATATATGCATTCTTAAGGGCATAAAATTTTTAAACTATAAATTACGAGAACACGGATACGTGTTTTCTTCATTAACAACGAATCATAAAGTTTGTAACGTATATAAAACAAATACAAATGTACACGAACGTATCTATAGGCACGTGTATAAAACAAATACTTATTCAAAATCAAGTTTTATGTATTTGATTACATAATTGATATTCTTACTCGCTATTTTAGGCTTTTGGACCCAAAAATAATGAAAAGAAAAAAAATTCCGTCGCAAATCCCTCACAAAATTTAACAATTTGCGATCGATTTGCAACGGACCTAAACTTATTATTTTTAAAAAAAATCGGCTATAATTAAAAATCACGCATACGCAATACGACACACTAATATATGCATTCTTAAAGGCATTAAAATTTTTAAAGTTTAAATTACGAGAACTCGGATACGTATTTTCTTCAATAACGACGAATCATAAACTTTGTAACGTATATAAAACAAATAAAAATGTACGCGAACGTATCTATAGGCACGTGTATAAAACAAATACTTACTTAAAATCAAGTTTTATGTATTTAATTACATAATTGATATTTTTACTCGCTATTTTAGGCTTTTTGACCCGAAAATAATGAAAAGAAACAATATTCCTTCGCAAATCCCACACAAAATTTATCAATTTGCGATCGATTTGCGATTCATTTGCGAAGGACCTAAACTTGTTTTTTTTTTGAAAAAAATAGGCTATCATTAAAAATCATGCGTACTCACTACGACACACTAATATATGCATTCTTAAAGGCATAAAAAATTTTAAAATTTAAAATACGAGAACTCCTATACGTGTTTCTTCATTAACAACGAATCATAAACTTTTTAACGTATATAAAACAAATACAAATGTACACGAACGTATCTGTAGGCACGTGTATAAAACAAATACTTATTCAAAATCAAGTTTTATGTATTTAATTACATAATTGATATTCTTACTCGCTATTTTAGGCTTTTTGACCCGAAAATAATAACAAGAAACAAAATTCCGTCCCAAATCCCTCCCAAAATTTAACAATTTGCGATACATTTGCGACGGACCTAAACTTATTATTTATAAAAAAAATCGGCTATCATTAAAAATCACGCATACTCACTACGACACACTAATATATGCATTCTTAAAGGCATAAAAATTTTTAAAGTTTAAATTACGAGAACTCGTATACGTGTTTTCTTCATTAACAACGAATCATAAACTTTGTAACGTATATAAAACAAATAAAAATGAACGCGAACGTATCTATAGGCACGTGTATAAAACAAATACTTATTTAAAATCAAGTTTTGTGTATTTAATTACATAATTGATATTCTTACTCGCTATTTTAGGCTTTATGACCCGAAAATAATGAAAAGAAACAAAATTCCGTCACAAATCCCTCACAAAATATAACAATTTGCGACAGATTTGCGACGGACCTAAACTTGTTATTTTTTTAAAAAAATCGACTATCATTAAAAATCAAGCGTACTCACTACGACACACTAATATATGTATTCTTAAAGGCATAAAAATTTTTAAACTATAAATTACGAGAACTCGGATACGTGTTTTTTTCATAAACAATGAATCATAAACTTTGTAACGTATATAAAACAAATACAAATGTACACGAACGTATCTATAGGCAGGTGTATAAAACAAATACTTATTCAAAATCAAGTTTTATGTATTTAATTACATAATTGATATTCTTACTCGCTATTTTAGGCTTTTGGACCCAAAAATAATGAAAAGAAAAAAAATTCCGTCGCAAATCCCTCACAAAATTTAACAATTTGCGATCGATTTGCAACGGACCTAAACTTATTATTTTTAAAAAAAATCGGCTATAATTAAAAATCACGCATACGCACTACGACACACTAATATATGCATTCTTAAAGGCATTAAAATTTTTAAAGTTTAAATTACGAGAACTCGGATACGTATTTTCTTCAATAACGACGAATCATAAACTTTGTAACGTATATAAAACAAATAAAAATGTACGCGAACGTATCTATAGGCACGTGTATAAAACAAATACTTACTTAAAATCAAGTTTTATGTATTTAATTACATAATTGATATTTTTACTCGCTATTTTAGGCTTTTTGACCCGAAAATAATGAAAAGAAACAATATTCCTTCGCAAATCCCACACAAAATTTATCAATTTGCGATCGATTTGCGATTCATTTGCGACGGACCTAAACTTGTTTTTTTTTTTGAAAAAAATAGGCTATCATTAAATATCATGCGTACTCACTACGACACACTAATATATGCATTCTTAAAGGCATAAAAAATTTTAAACTTTAAAATACGAGAACTCCTATACGTGTTTCTTCATTAACAACGAATCATAAACTTTTTAACGTATATAAAACAAATACAAATGTACACGAACGTATCTGTAGGCACGTGTATAAAACAAATACTTATTCAAAATCAAGTTTTATGTATTTAATTACATAATTGATATTCTTACTCGCTATTTTAGGCTTTTTGACCCGAAAATAATAACAAGAAACAAAATTCCGTCCCAAATCCCTCCCAAAATTTAACAATTTGCGATACATTTGCGACGGACCTAAACTTATTATTTATAAAAAAATCGGCTATCATTAAAAATCACGCATACTCACTACGACACACTAATATATGCATTCTTAAAGGCATAAAAATTTTTAAAGTTTAAATTACGAGAACTCGTATACGTGTTTTCTTCATTAACAACGAATCATAAACTTTGTAACGTATATAAAACAAATAAAAATGTACGCGAACGTATCTATAGGCACATGTATAAAACAAATACTTATTTAAAATCAAGTTTTACGTATTTAATTACATAATTGATATTCTTACTCGCTATTTTAGGCTTTTGGACCCAAAAATAATGAAAAGAAAAAAAATTTCGTCCCAAATCCCTCACAAAATTTAACAATTTGCGACAGATTTGCGACGGACCTAAACTTGATATTTTTAAAAAAAATCGACTATCATTAAAAATCAAGCATAGTCACTACGACACACTAATATATGCATTCTTAAAGGCATAATAATTTTTAAGGTTTGAATAACGAGAACTCGGAATCATGTTTTCTTCATTAACAACGAATCATAAACTTTGTAACGTATATAAAACAAATACAAATGTAAACGAACGTATCTATAGGCACTTGTATAAAACAAACACTTATTCAAAATCAAGTTTTATGTATTTAATTACATAATTGATATTCTTACTCGCTATTTTAGGCTTTTTGACCCGAAAATAATGAAAAGAAACAAAATTACGTCACAAATCCCTCACAAAATTTAACAATTTCGACAGATTTGCGACGGACCTAAACTTATTATTTTTAAAAAAAATCGACTATCATTAAAAATCAAGCGTACTCACTACGACACACTAATATATGCATTCTTAAATGCATAAAAATTTTTAAACTATAAATTACGAGAACTCGGATACGTGTTTTTTTCATTAACAACGGATCATAAACTTTGTAACGTATATAAAAGAAATACAAATGTACACGAACGTATCTATATGCACATGTAAAAAACAAATACTTATTCAAAATCAAGTTTTATGTATTTAATTACCCAATTGATATTTTTACTCGCTATTTTAGGCTTTTGGACCCAAAAATAATGAAAAGAAACAAAAATTCCGTCGCAAATCCCTCACAAAATTTAACAATTTCCGATCGATTTGCAACGGACCTATACTTATTATTTTTAAAAAAAATCGGCTATCATTAAAAATCACGCATACTCACTACGACACATTAATATATGCATTCTTAAAGGCATAAAAATTTTTAAAGTTTAAATTACGAGAACTCGGATACGTGTTTTCTTCATTAACAACGAATCATAAACTTTGTAACGTATATCAAACAAATAAAAATCTACGCGAACGTATCTATAGGCACGTGTATAAAACATATACTTATTTAAAATCAAGTTTTATGTATTTAATTACATAATTGATATTCTTACTTGCTATTTTAGGCTTTATGACCCGAAAATAATGAAAAGAAACAAAATTCCGTCACAAATCCCTCACAAAATTTAACAATTTGCGACAGATTTGCGACGGACCTAAACTTGTTATTTTTTGAAAAAAATCGACTATCATTAAAAATCAAGTGTACTCACTACGACACACTAATATATGCATTCTTAAGGGCATAAAATTTTTAAACTATAAATTACGAGAACACGGATACGTGTTTTCTTCATTAACAACGAATCATAAAGTTTGTAACGTATATAAAACAAATACAAATGTACACGAACGTATCTATAGGCACGTGTATAAAACAAATACTTATTCAAAATCAAGTTTTATGTATTTGATTACATAATTGATATTCTTACTCGCTATTTTAGGCTTTTGGACCCAAAAATAATGAAAAGAAAAAAAATTCCGTCGCAAATCCCTCACAAAATTTAACAATTTGCGATCGATTTGCAACGGACCTAAACTTATTATTTTTAAAAAAAATCGGCTATAATTAAAAATCACGCATACGCAATACGACACACTAATATATGCATTCTTAAAGGCATTAAAATTTTAAAGTTTAAATTACGAGAACTCGGATACGTATTTTCTTCAATAACGACGAATCATAAACTTTGTAACGTATATAAAACAAATAAAAATGTACGCGAACGTATCTATAGGCACGTGTATAAAACAAATACTTACTTAAAATCAAGTTTTATGTATTTAATTACATAATTGATATTTTTACTCGCTATTTTAGGCTTTTTGACCCGAAAATAATGAAAAGAAACAATATTCCTTCGCAAATCCCACACAAAATTTATCAATTTGCGATCGATTTGCGATTCATTTGCGAAGGACCTAAACTTGTTTTTTTTTTGAAAAAAATAGGCTATCATTAAAAATCATGCGTACTCACTACGACACACTAATATATGCATTCTTAAAGGCATAAAAAATTTTAAAATTTAAAATACGAGAACTCCTATACGTGTTTCTTCATTAACAACGAATCATAAACTTTTTAACGTATATAAAACAAATACAAATGTACACGAACGTATCTGTAGGCACGTGTATAAAACAAATACTTATTCAAAATCAAGTTTTATGTATTTAATTACATAATTGATATTCTTACTCGCTATTTTAGGCTTTTTGACCCGAAAATAATAACAAGAAACAAAATTCCGTCCCAAATCCCTCCCAAAATTTAACAATTTGCGATACATTTGCGACGGACCTAAACTTATTATTTATAAAAAAAATCGGCTATCATTAAAAATCACGCATACTCACTACGACACACTAATATATGCATTCTTAAAGGCATAAAAATTTTTAAAGTTTAAATTACGAGAACTCGTATACGTGTTTTCTTCATTAACAACGAATCATAAACTTTGTAACGTATATAAAACAAATAAAAATGAACGCGAACGTATCTATAGGCACGTGTATAAAACAAATACTTATTTAAAATCAAGTTTTGTGTATTTAATTACATAATTGATATTCTTACTCGCTATTTTAGGCTTTATGACCCGAAAATAATGAAAAGAAACAAAATTCCGTCACAAATCCCTCACAAAATATAACAATTTGCGACAGATTTGCGACGGACCTAAACTTGTTATTTTTTTAAAAAAATCGACTATCATTAAAAATCAAGCGTACTCACTACGACACACTAATATATGTATTCTTAAAGGCATAAAAATTTTTAAACTATAAATTACGAGAACTCGGATACGTGTTTTTTTCATAAACAATGAATCATAAACTTTGTAACGTATATAAAACAAATACAAATGTACACGAACGTATCTATAGGCAGGTGTATAAAACAAATACTTATTCAAAATCAAGTTTTATGTATTTAATTACATAATTGATATTCTTACTCGCTATTTTAGGCTTTTGGACCCAAAAATAATGAAAAGAAAAAAAATTCCGTCGCAAATCCCTCACAAAATTTAACAATTTGCGATCGATTTGCAACGGACCTAAACTTATTATTTTTAAAAAAAATCGGCTATAATTAAAAATCACGCATACGCACTACGACACACTAATATATGCATTCTTAAAGGCATTAAAATTTTTAAAGTTTAAATTACGAGAACTCGGATACGTATTTTCTTCAATAACGACGAATCATAAACTTTGTAACGTATATAAAACAAATAAAAATGTACGCGAACGTATCTATAGGCACGTGTATAAAACAAATACTTACTTAAAATCAAGTTTTATGTATTTAATTACATAATTGATATTTTTACTCGCTATTTTAGGCTTTTTGACCCGAAAATAATGAAAAGAAACAATATTCCTTCGCAAATCCCACACAAAATTTATCAATTTGCGATCGATTTGCGATTCATTTGCGACGGACCTAAACTTGTTTTTTTTTTTGAAAAAAATAGGCTATCATTAAAAATCATGCGTACTCACTACGACACACTAATATATGCATTCTTAAAGGCATAAAAAATTTTAAACTTTAAAATACGAGAACTCCTATACGTGTTTCTTCATTAACAACGAATCATAAACTTTTTAACGTATATAAAACAAATACAAATGTACACGAACGTATCTATAGGCACGTGTATAAAACAAATACTTATTCAAAATCAAGTTTTATGTATTTAATTACATAATTGATATTCTTACTCGCTATTTTAGGCTTTTTGACCCGAAAATAATAACAAGAAACAAAATTCCGTCCCAAATCCCTCCCAAAATTTAACAATTTGCGATACATTTGCGACGGACCTAAACTTATTATTTATAAAAAAATCGGCTATCATTAAAAATCACGCATACTCACTACGACACACTAATATATGCATTCTTAAAGGCATAAAAATTTTTAAAGTTTAAATTACGAGAACTCGTATACGTGTTTTCTTCATTAACAACGAATCATAAACTTTGTAACGTATATAAAACAAATAAAAATGTACGCGAACGTATCTATAGGCACATGTATAAAACAAATACTTATTTAAAATCAAGTTTTACGTATTTAATTACATAATTGATATTCTTACTCGCTATTTTAGGCTTTTGGACCCAAAAATAATGAAAAGAAAAAAAATTTCGTCCCAAATCCCTCACAAAATTTAACAATTTGCGACAGATTTGCGACGGACCTAAACTTGATATTTTTAAAAAAAATCGACTATCATTAAAAATCAAGCATAGTCACTACGACACACTAATATATGCATTCTTAAAGGCATAATAATTTTTAAGGTTTGAATAACGAGAACTCGGAATCATGTTTTCTTCATTAACAACGAATCATAAACTTTGTAACGTATATAAAACAAATACAAATGTAAACGAACGTATCTATAGGCACTTGTATAAAACAAACACTTATTCAAAATCAAGTTTTATGTATTTAATTACATAATTGATATTCTTACTCGCTATTTTAGGCTTTTTGACCCGAAAATAATGAAAAGAAACAAAATTACGTCACAAATCCCTCACAAAATTTAACAATTTCGACAGATTTGCGACGGACCTAAACTTATTATTTTTAAAAAAAATCGACTATCATTAAAAATCAAGCGTACTCACTACGACACACTAATATATGCATTCTTAAATGCATAAAAATTTTTAAACTATAAATTACGAGAACTCGGATACGTGTTTTTTTCATTAACAACGGATCATAAACTTTGTAACGTATATAAAAGAAATACAAATGTACACGAACGTATCTATATGCACATGTAAAAAACAAATACTTATTCAAAATCAAGTTTTATGTATTTAATTACACAATTGATATTTTTACTCGCTATTTTAGGCTTTTGGACCCAAAAATAATGAAAAGAAACAAAAATTCCGTCGCAAATCCCTCACAAAATTTAACAATTTCCGATCGATTTGCAACGGACCTATACTTATTATTTTTAAAAAAAATCGGCTATCATTAAAAATCACGCATACTCACTACGACACATTAATATATGCATTCTTAAAGGCATAAAAATTTTTAAAGTTTAAATTACGAGAACTCGGATACGTGTTTTCTTCATTAACAACGAATCATAAACTTTGTAACGTATATCAAACAAATAAAAATCTACGCGAACGTATCTATAGGCACGTGTATAAAACATATACTTATTTAAAATCAAGTTTTATGTATTTAATTACATAATTGATATTCTTACTTGCTATTTTAGGCTTTATGACCCGAAAATAATGAAAAGAAACAAAATTCCGTCACAAATCCCTCACAAAATTTAACAATTTGCGACAGATTTGCGACGGACCTAAACTTGTTATTTTTTGAAAAAAATCGACTATCATTAAAAATCAAGTGTACTCACTACGACACACTAATATATGCATTCTTAAGGGCATAAAATTTTTAAACTATAAATTACGAGAACACGGATACGTGTTTTCTTCATTAACAACGAATCATAAAGTTTGTAACGTATATAAAACAAATACAAATGTACACGAACGTATCTATAGGCACGTGTATAAAACAAATACTTATTCAAAATCAAGTTTTATGTATTTGATTACATAATTGATATTCTTACTCGCTATTTTAGGCTTTTGGACCCAAAAATAATGAAAAGAAAAAAAATTCCGTCGCAAATCCCTCACAAAATTTAACAATTTGCGATCGATTTGCAACGGACCTAAACTTATTATTTTTAAAAAAAATCGGCTATAATTAAAAATCACGCATACGCAATACGACACACTAATATATGCATTCTTAAAGGCATTAAAATTTTTAAAGTTTAAATTACGAGAACTCGGATACGTATTTTCTTCAATAACGACGAATCATAAACTTTGTAACGTATATAAAACAAATAAAAATGTACGCGAACGTATCTATAGGCACGTGTATAAAACAAATACTTACTTAAAATCAAGTTTTATGTATTTAATTACATAATTGATATTTTTACTCGCTATTTTAGGCTTTTTGACCCGAAAATAATGAAAAGAAACAATATTCCTTCGCAAATCCCACACAAAATTTATCAATTTGCGATCGATTTGCGATTCATTTGCGAAGGACCTAAACTTGTTTTTTTTTTGAAAAAAATAGGCTATCATTAAAAATCATGCGTACTCACTACGACACACTAATATATGCATTCTTAAAGGCATAAAAAATTTTAAAATTTAAAATACGAGAACTCCTATACGTGTTTCTTCATTAACAACGAATCATAAACTTTTTAACGTATATAAAACAAATACAAATGTACACGAACGTATCTGTAGGCACGTGTATAAAACAAATACTTATTCAAAATCAAGTTTTATGTATTTAATTACATAATTGATATTCTTACTCGCTATTTTAGGCTTTTTGACCCGAAAATAATAACAAGAAACAAAATTCCGTCCCAAATCCCTCCCAAAATTTAACAATTTGCGATACATTTGCGACGGACCTAAACTTATTATTTATAAAAAAAATCGGCTATCATTAAAAATCACGCATACTCACTACGACACACTAATATATGCATTCTTAAAGGCATAAAAATTTTTAAAGTTTAAATTACGAGAACTCGTATACGTGTTTTCTTCATTAACAACGAATCATAAACTTTGTAACGTATATAAAACAAATAAAAATGAACGCGAACGTATCTATAGGCACGTGTATAAAACAAATACTTATTTAAAATCAAGTTTTGTGTATTTAATTACATAATTGATATTCTTACTCGCTATTTTAGGCTTTATGACCCGAAAATAATGAAAAGAAACAAAATTCCGTCACAAATCCCTCACAAAATATAACAATTTGCGACAGATTTGCGACGGACCTAAACTTGTTATTTTTTTAAAAAAATCGACTATCATTAAAAATCAAGCGTACTCACTACGACACACTAATATATGTATTCTTAAAGGCATAAAAATTTTTAAACTATAAATTACGAGAACTCGGATACGTGTTTTTTTCATAAACAATGAATCATAAACTTTGTAACGTATATAAAACAAATAAAAATGTACACGAACGTATCTATAGGCAGGTGTATAAAACAAATACTTATTCAAAATCAAGTTTTATGTATTTAATTACATAATTGATATTCTTACTCGCTATTTTAGGCTTTTGGACCCAAAAATAATGAAAAGAAAAAAAATTACGTCGCAAATCTCTCACAAAATTTAACAATTTGCGATAGATTTGCAACGGACCTAAACTTAATATTTTAAAAAAAAAAACTCGGCTATCATTAAAAATCACGCATACTCACTACGACACACTAATATATGCATTCTTAAAGGCATAAAAATTTTTAAACTATAAATTACGAGAACTCGGATACGTGTTTTCTTCATTAACAACGAATCATAAACTTTGTAACGTATATAAAACAAATACAAATGTACACGAACGTATCTATAGGCACGTGTTTAAAACAAATACTTATTCAAAATCAAGTTTATGTATTTAATTACATAATTGATATTCTTACTCGCTATTTTAGGCTTTTGGACCCAAAAATAATGAAAAGAAAAAAAATTCCGTCGCAAATCCCTCACAAAATTTAACAATTTGCGACAGATTTGCGACGGACCTAAACTTGATATTTTTAGAAAAAATCGAATATCATTAAAAATCAAGCGTAGTCACTACGACACACTAATATATGCATTCTTAAAGGCATAAAAATATTTAAATTTGAATAACGAGAACTCGGAATCATGTTTTCTTCATTAACAACGAATCATAAACTTTGTAACGTATATAAAACAAATACAAATGTAAACGAACGTATCTATAGGCACTTGTATAAAACAAATACTTATTCAAAATCAAGTTTTATGTATTTAATTACATAATTGATATTCTTACTCGCTATTTTAGGCTTTTGGACCCAAAAATAATGAAAAGAAAAAAAATTCCGTCGCAAATCCCTCCCAAAATTTAACAATTTGCGATAGATTTGCAACGGACCTAAATTTATTATTTTTAAAAAAAATCGGCTATCATTAAAAATCACGCATACTCACTACGACACACTAATATATGCATTCTTAAAGGCATAAAATTTTTTAAAGTTTAAATTACGAGAACTCGGATACGTGTTTTCTTCATTAACAACGAATCATAAACTTTGTAACGTATATAAAACAAATAAAAGTGTACGCGAACGTATCTATAGGCACGTGTATAAAATAAATACTTACTTAAAATCAAGTTTTATGTATTTAATTACATAATTGATATTTTTACTCGCTGTTTTAGGCTTTTAGACCCGAAAATAATGAAAAGAAACAAAATTCCTTCGCAAATCCCACACAAAATTTAACAATTTGCGATATATTTGCAACGGACCTAAACTTATTATTTAAAAGAAAATCGGCTATCATTAAAAATCACGCATACTCACTACGACACACTATTATATGCATTCTTAAAGGCATAAAAATTTTTAAACTATAAATTACGAGAACTCGGATACGTGTTTTCTTCATTAACAACGAATCACAAACTTTGTAACGTATATAAAACAAATATAAATGTACACGAACGTATCTATAGGCACGTGTATAAAACAAATACTTATTCAAAATCAAGTTTTATGTATTTAATTACATAATTGATATTCTTACTCGCTATTTTAGGCTTTTGGACCCAAAAATAATGAAAAGAAAAAAAATTCCGTCGCAAATCCCTCACAAAATTTAACAATTTGCGACAGATTTGCGACGGACCTAAACTTGATATTTTAAAAAAAAATCGACTATCATTAAAAATCAAGCGTAGTCACTACGACACACTAATATATGCATTCTTAAAGGCATAAAAATTTTTAAAGTTTGAATAACGAGAACTCGGAATCATGTTTTCTTCATTAACAACGAATCATAAACTTTGTAACGTATATAAAACAAATACAAATGTAAACGAACGTATCTATAGGCACTTGTATAAAACAAATACTTATTCAAAATCAAGTTTTATGTATTTAATTACATAATTGATATTCTTACTCGCTATTTTAGGCTTTTGGACCCAAAAATAATGAAAAGAAAAAAATTCCGTCGCAAATCCCTCCCAAAATTTAACAATTTGCGATAGATTTGCAACGGACCTAAACTTATTATTTTTAAAAAAAATCGGCTATCATTAAAAATCACGCATACTCACTACGACACACTAATATATGCATTCTTAAAGGCATAAAATTTTTTAAAGTTTAAATTACGAGAACTCGGATACGTGTTTTCTTCATTAACAACGAATCATAAACTTTGTAACGTATATAAAACAAATAAATATGTACGCGAACGTATCTATAGCCATGTGTATAAAACAAATACTTACTTAAAATCAAGTTTTATGTATTTAATTACATAATTGATATTTTTACTCGCTGTTTTAGGCTTTTTGACCCGAAAATAATGAAAAGAAACAAAATTCCTTCGCAAATCTCACACAAAATTTATCAATTTGCAATCGATTTGCGACGGACCTAAACTTGTTTTTTTTTTTTGAAAAAAATAGGCTATCATTTAAAATCACGCGTACTCACTACGACACACTAATATATGAATTCTTAAAGGCATAAAAAATTTAAAAATTAAAATACGAGAACTCCTATACGTGTTTCTTCATTAACAACGAATCATAAACTTTGTAACGTATATAAAACAAATACAAATGTACACGAACGTATCTATAGTGTTAATGTGAAATCCCGAATGTATTTAGCACCTTAACGTTTTTCTCATCAAACACATGAAGAAACCATGCTCAATAAATGTGTTTAATAAAGAAGAAGACAAGATGAATGTTTGAAGACTCTTGATGGAAAAGTGGCGGCTGTAATGAATATTCAAATTGAAGGTCAACCGTGTGTTTCTCAAAAGTAACCCTAGGAGCCTTTTTATAGGCTCCTTTAATTAAGTCACAACACTTGGCAACAATGGCCCCTACACTTTTACATAGACATGAAATACATATAAATAAATTCAAGACAAATTACAATGAAAATAAATATTACAAAATAACTCCTAGGATCGAAATAATAAATCTAACATATAGGCACGTGTATAAAACAAATACTTATTCAAAATCAAGTTTTATGTATTTAATTACATAATTGATATTCTTACTCGCTATTTTAGGCTTTTTGACCCGAAAATAATAACAAGAAACAAAATTCCGTCCCAAATCCCTTACAAATCTTAACAATTTGCGATACATTTGCGACGGACCTAAACTAATTATTTTTAAAAAATATCGACTATCATTAAAAATCAAGCGTACTCACTACGACACACTAATATATGCATTAAAGGCATAAAAATTTTTAAACTATAAATTACGAGAACTCGGATACGTGTTTTCTTCATTAACAACGAATCATAAACTTTGTAACGTATATAAAAGAAATACAAATGTACACGAACGTATCTATATGCACGTGTAAAAAACAAATACTTATTCAAAATCAAGTTTTATGTATTTAATTACATAATTGATATTCTTACTCGCTATTTTAGGCTTTTGGACCCATAAATAATGAAAAGAAAAAAAAATTCTGTCACAAATCCCTCACAAAATTTAACAATTTGCGATCGATTTGCAACGAACCTAAACTAATTATTTTTAAAAAAAATCGGCTATCATTAAAAATCACGCATACTCACTACGACACACTAATATATGCATTCTTAAAGGCATAAAGATTTTTAAAGTTTAAATTACGAGAACTCGGATACGTGTTTTCTTCATTAACAACGAATCATAAACTTTGTAACGTATATAAAACAAATAAAAATGTACGCGAACGTATCTATAGGCACGTGTATAAAACAAATACTTATTTAAAATAAAGTTTTATGTATTTAATTACATAATTGATATTTTTACTCGCTATTTTAGGCTTTTTGACCCGAAAATAATGAAAAGAAAAATAATTCCTTCGCAAATCCCACACAAAGTTTATCAATTTGCGATCGATTTGCGACGGACCTAAACTTGTTATTTTTTGAAAAAAATAGGCTATTATTGAAAATCACGCGTTCTCACTACGACACACTAATATATGCATTCTTAAATGCATAAAAAATTTTAAAATTTAAAATACGCGAATTCCTATACGTGTTTCTTCATTAACAACGAATCATAAACTTTGTAACGTATATAAAACAAATAAAAATGTACGCGAACGTATCAATAGGCACGTGTATAAAACAAATACTTATTTAAAATCAAGTTTTATGTATTTAATTACATAATTGATATTCTTACTCGCTATTTTAGGCTTTTTGACCCGAAAATAATGAAAAGAAACAAAATTCCGTCGCAAATCCCTCACAAAATTTAAAAATTTGCGACGGAGCTAAACTTATTATTTGTAAAAAAAAATAGGCTATCATCAAAAATCACGCGTGCTCTCTACGACACACTAATATATTCATTCTTAAAGGCATAAACAATTTTAAAGTTTTAATTACGAGAACTCGGATACGTGTTTTCTTCATAAGCAACGAATCATAAACTTTGTAACGTATATAAAACAAATACAAATGTACACGAACGTATCTATAGGCACGTCTATAAAACAAATACTTATTCAAAATCAAGTTTTATGTATTTAATTACATAATTGATATTCTTACTCGCTATTTTAGGCTTTTGGAACCAAAAATAATGAAAAAAAAATTCCGTCGCAAATCCCTCACAAAATTTAACAATTTGCGATCGATTAGCAACGGACCTAAACTTGTTATTTTTAAAAAAAATCGACTATCATTAAAAATCAAGCGTACTCACTACGACACACTAATATATGCATTCTTCAAGGCATAAAAATTCTTAAAGTTTAAATTACGAGAACTCGGATACGTGTTTTCTTTATTAACAACGAATCATAAACTTTGTAACGTATATAAAACAAATAAAAATGTACGCGAAACGTATCCATAGGCACGTGTATTGAACAAATACTTATTTAAAATCAAGTTTTATGTATTTAATTACATCATTGATATTCTTACTCGCTATTTTAGGCTTTCTGACCCGAAAATAATGAAAAGAAACAAAATTCCGTCACAAATCCCTCACAAAATTTAACAATTTGCGACAGATTTGCAACGGACCAAAACTTCTTATTTTTATAAAAAAATCGACCATCATTAAAAATCAAGCGTACTCACTACGACACACTAATATATGCATTCTTAAAGGCATAAAAAAATTTAAAATTTAAAATACGAGAACTCCTATACGTGTTTCTTCATTAACAACGAATCATAAACTTTGTAACGTATATAAAACAAATACAAATGTACACGAACGTATCTATAGGCGCGTGCATAAAACAAATACTTATTCAAAATCAAGTTTTATGTATTTAATTACATAATTGATATTCTTGCTCTCTATTTTAGGCTTTTTGACCCGAAAATAATAACAAGAAACAAAATTCCGTCCCAAATCCCTCACAAAATTTAACAATTTGCGATACATTTGCGACGGACCTAAACTTATTATTTTTAAAAAATATCGACTATCATTAAAAATCAAGCGTACTCACTACGACACACTAATATATGCATTCTTAAAGGCATAAAATTTTTTAAACTATAAATTACGAGAACTCGGATACGTGTTTTCTTCATTAACAACGAATCATAAACTTTGTAACGTATATAAAAGAAATACAAATGTACACGAACGTATCTATATGCACGTGTAAAAAACAAATACTTATTCAAAATCAAGTTTTATGTATTTAATTACATAATTGATATTCTTACTCGCTATTTTAGGCTTTTGGACCCATAAATAATGAAAAGAAAAAAAATTTCCGTCGCAAATCCCTCACAAAATTTAACAATTTGCGTCAGATTTGCGACGGACCTAAACTTGTTATTTTTTGAAAAAAATCGACTATCATTATAAATCAAGCGTACTCACTACGACACACTAATATATGCATTCTTAAAGGAATAAAAATTTTTAAACTATAAATTACGAGAACTCGGATACGTGTTTTCTTCATTAACAACGAATCATAAACTTTGTAACGTATATAAAACAAATACAAATGTACACGAACGTATCTATAGGCACGTGTATAAAACAAATACTTATTCAAAATCAAGTTTTATGTATTTAATTACATAATTGATATTCTTACTTGCTATTTTAGGCTTTTGGACCCAAAAATAATGAAAAGAAAAAAAATTCCGTCGCAAATCCCTCACAAAATTTAACAATTTGTGATAGATTTGCAACGGACCTAAACTTATTATTTTTAAAAAAAATCGGCTATCATTAAAAATCACGCATACTCACTACGAAACACTAATATATGCATTCTTAAAGGCATAAAGATTTTTAAAGTTTAAATTACGAGAACTCGGATACGTGTTTTCTTCATTAACAACGAATCATAAACTTTGTAACGTATATAAAACAAATAAAAATGTACACGAACGTATCTATAGGCACGTGTATAAAACAAATACTTATTTAAAATCAAGTTTTATGTATTTAATTACATAATTGATATTCTCACTCGCTATTTTAGGCTTTTTGACCCGAAAATAATGAAAAGAATCAAAATTCCGTCCCAAATCCCTCACAAAATTTAACAATTTGCGTCAGATTTGCGACGGACCTAAACTTGTTATTTTTTGAAAAAAATCGACTATCATTAAAAATCAAGCATACTCACTACGACACACTAATATATGCATTCTTAAAGGAATAAAAATTTTTAAACTATAAATTACGAGAACTCGGATACGTGTTTTCTTCATTAACAACGAATCATAAACTTTGTAACGTATGTAAAACAAATACAAATGTACACGAACGTATCTATAGGCACGTGTATAAAACAAATACTTATTCAAAATCAAGTTTTATGTATTTAATTACATAATTGATATTCTTACTTGCTATTTTAGGCTTTTGGACCCAAAAATAATGAAAAGAAAAAAAATTCCGTCGCAAATCCCTCACAAAATTTAACAATTTGCGATAGATTTGCAACGGACCTAAACTTATTATTTTTAAAAAAAATCGGCTATCATTAAAAATCATGCATACTCACTACGACACACTAATATATGCATTCTTAAAGGCATAAAGATTTTTAAAGTTTAAATTACGAGAACTCGGATACGTGTTTTCTTCATTAACAACGAATCATTAACTTTGTAACGTATATAAAACAAATAAAAATGTACACGAACGTATCTGTAGGAACGTGTATAAAACAAATACTTATTTAAAATCAAGTTTTATGTATTTAATTACATAATTGATATTCTCACTCGCAATTTTAGGCTTTTTGACCCGAAAATAATAACAAGAAACAAAATTCCGTCCCAAATCCCTCACAAAATTTAACAATTTGCGATACATTTGCGACGGACCTAAACTTATTATTTTTAAAAAATATCGACTATCATTAAAAATCAAGCGTACTCACTACGACACACTAATATATGCATTCTTAAAGGCATAAAAATTTTTAAACTATAAATTACGAGAACTCGGATACGTGTTTTCTTCATTAACAACGAATCATAAACTTTGTAACGTATATAAAAGAAATACAAATGTACACGAACGTATCTATATGCACGTGTAAAAAACAAATACTTATTCAAAATCAAGTTTTATTTATTTAATTACATAATTGATATTCTTACTCGCTATTTTAGGCTTTTGGACCCATAAATAATGAAAAGAAAAAAAATTCCGTCGCAAATCCCTCACAAAATTTAACAATTTGCGATCGATTTGCAACGGACCTAAACTTATTATTTTTAAAAAAAATCGGCTATCATTAAAAATCACGCATACTCACTACGACACACTAATATATGCATTCTTAAAGGCATAAAGATTTTTAAAGTTTAAATTACGTGAACTCGGATACGTGTTTTCTTAATTAACAACGAATCATAACCTTTGTAACGTATATAAAACAAATAAAAATGTACGCTAACGTATCTATAGGCACGTGTATAAAACAAATACTTATTTAAAATCAAGTTTTATGTATTTAATTACATAATTGATATTCTCACTCGCTATTTTAGGCTTTTTGACCCGAAAATAATGAAAAGAAACAAAATTCCGTCACAAATCCCACACAAAATTTAACAAATTGCGACAGATTTGCGACGGACCTAAACTTGTTATTTTTTGAAAAAAATCGACTATCATTAAAAATCAAGCGTACTCACTACGACACACTAATATATGCATTCTTAAATACATAAAAATTTTTAAACTCTCAATTACGAGAACTCGGATTCGTGTTTTCTTCATTAACAACGAATCATAAACTTTGTAACGTATATAAAACAAATACAAATGTACACGAACGTATCTATAGGCACGTGTATAAAACAAATACTTATTCAAAATCAAGTTTTATGTATTTAATTACATAATTGATATTCTTACTCGCTATTTTAGGCTTTTGGACCCGAAAATAATGAAAAGAAACAAAATTCTGTCGCAAATCCCTCACAAAATTTAAAAATTTGCGATAGATTTGCAACGGACATAAACTTATTATTTTTAAAAAAAATCAGCTATCATTAAAAATGTAGGTCCCGAGAGGTTCCCAAAGTATATAGTTATAAGCTATAGAGGGGGGTGAATACAGCAATTTAAAAACTAGGCACTCTTTTCTCAATGTTTGTATGTATTATCAACAATTTGTTAATTACAAACAAGCTTAAATGCGGAATAGTTCAAGCTGAGATGACAGATACAACAGTATGCTTACTAGTCTAAGACAGACTCAAACTAGTATACAATTAATACACTCACTAAGAAGCACTCACTGTGTTTACAAGACTTAAAGGAACGGCTTATGTAAAACAGCTTATACACACAGATGCTGGTTTACACAGAAGGTTTGCATGCATGAAAATCACACTTGCACGTTCACTCTTGGGTTTCAGCACTTAGCTTTCTTCACACTTCTTTCTGACCTTAGAAGCTTCCTTTTATACTCACTTAGAGGATCTAAGAGAAACATCTTCATTGGACGGAATGAAAAAGGAGAAGTCTTGTTGAAAAGACAACATAACCTTTTCTGCACTTTTCTGAAAAGCAGACTTGTCTTCACATGTACAGAACTTTTGTCTTTTTACTTTGTCTACTGTTGCATTGACTTTAACTAATTTAGGAATGTCAACTTTGCGTCTTTCTTCCTTGTAAAGGCCTATTTTGATATAAGAAAAAGGTCTGTCACCCTTTTTCAAATAACCTTTTGTCTTCATGTTACAGAACAGCTTGGGCAGGCTAAGCATTTCTGTTTTCCACTTTGTCTTCGACTTTGTAAACTGATCTTGTAGTAAAAAACAATACATGATGACTTGGAAACATATTCCATAAAGTGTTTAGCCTGTTCACAAAGAACAGGTTCTGTTCACAAAGAACAGAACACTTTAAAAATGCCCAAGCTGCTCAACAGTGTAGAGCAGCGTAGACAGTTTATGTCCAGCCTGTTCAGCAGACAGAGCAGCTTGGACAAACTGTCTAAGTTGCAACACATGCAACAAATAGAACAGCTTTAGACTGATATTGCAAATCATTTTCAGGTTTCAATAAGACATATAACAGGCCTTAAATTCAACCTTCAAATGCATCAACATGTTTGATTATAAATCTCCCCCTCAGATGTAGAACAGGTTTGACTGAGGCCTTTTTGTGCCTAACAATCTCCCCCTATTTGCAATAACCAGTCCAAGCTGGTCTTATCAAAAATCATTATATATTTTTACAGTACATTTGCTGAAATAAAATTACAACATTACAGTAAAGTAAAAGATCAGTTTATATATACACTGATTCTTGACTACACTAGAACAACACATGTTCTTACAAGAGTACAACTAATGTACTAATGTATTTTACAACTATTGTAAAAGCAAAAATTACAACTTATGTAATAATGTACAACTAATGTACAGGATGTACAACTAATGTACAAGATGTTTGGACTGTTTGAGTTGGGAGCAGATAATGGCAAGCCTGTCCAACTGATGGACAGCTTCCATTCTTCACCTACCCAGATGGTAGATGGACTTCATATCAATGGAGAAGGATCCTGAACCATCCTTTCCAGTTCTTCCCTTGTATCCTCAAGTTCCTCAATTTCACTTCTGATAATCATGAACTTGGGATCATTGAGCTCTCCTCTTTCATAGAAGCCTCTGAGCTGATCCCAGATGGCTGCTCTCCATTTGCTAGACTGCCTGAAAGAAACTGCAAGTCTGAAGGCGGCAAGTTGTCTCAGATCAACTTTGTACAGCTCTGAGGCTCTTTGGAAGCACTTCTTCTGAGTTAGGGGATCTACAAAAAATGCCCCCAGCTCAGGTTCTTCTATAATCTTGCCATCCTCAAACTCTATTCCTTTAGGCAGACTATGATCAACTCCTTTTATTTCAATGGCATAGTCGCCCTGTTCAATCAGCGTAAGGAGTAGCTCCATTTCTGTATCCTTCTTTGTCCTTCTGGCCTTTATTTTGGGGTATGTCACAAAGACACCCTCTTTTACTTCTTTTGGAATCAGGCCCAGCTCACTTACTCTCTCCATCAGCTTCTTGATGTATGCCCTGATAGTCTTAGCCGTTTCTGACTTAGACTGGCTCAGGGCAACTGCCAGTTCAACCCATTCCCTGTATCCCATCTGTGCAACATCAGTGTGATCGTAGGATTCCATTTCAGGGCCTGTTGCACCCATCCTGGTGATCTGAAGCTTCCACTGTGTGCCTTTTCTTGAAATGGGAACAGCTTTGACAATCGCTTCCTTGGCAAGCCTTCTAGTAGCAACATCATGAAATTTCTTTCTAGCCAAGTTGTCAAAGTGGAATTTGGCTCTGGCAGAGGGTACTTGAGTCTTGGTCACAGAGACCTGAGCACCCTGTGCTTTTTCTCCCTCCTTTTCTCCTGCTGATACCTTAGCAGCTTCCATTAATTTCTTTTGCACCTCCAAGGTAGACATTTTAATTTCTTTGCTTCTTGGAGTGCAAAAGATTTAGCAGCTTTAGCAGATTCTTCTTCTTTTCTCAATTCCTCCAGAGCTTGAAGCTGTTCTTCTCTAAACTCAAAGTACTTGTGCATAGGAAGACCCATCTCTTTAGCCCTGGCTTTGTGAAACTTAAGATCAGCTGCTTTCTGCTGTTGTTGATCAATGGCTGCTTTTTCTTTTCCTTAGCTGCTGCTGTAGTGACAGCAGCCTCAGGAATTTCTTCTTCTTCTTCTTCTTCTTCAGTTAGAATTAAGTGCCTCCTTTTACTGCTAGGCCTGTCCTCAGGAATGACTTCCTCCCCCTTAGACTGAGCAGGGTTTGGAGAGACAGCCTGAGTAGGCATAGCAGCTTGAGAGGCACCTTCAGCTGTACCTGTAGATGTCCCTGCTGGTTGACCAGTGGGAGTTGTAGGTACTGCTTTCTCCTTAGGAGAAGAGGTTTTCTCCCCCTTAGACTTAGTCTTAGAGGCAGATGACTTCTCCCCCTTTGAAGGAGATGGAACAGCACCTTCAACACCTGGTCTGCCTGAAGACACAAAGTCAGCAGGCTTACCAGCAGTTTTGGCAGCAGGTTTGGGGCCAACCAGGCTTGTCACTAAGAAAGCCAGGTTGTCCTTAACCTCTGCAAGCTGGGAAAGACAGGCCTGAAGAGAAGAGGCTTGGGAATCAGCAAGAGTGGTCAGCTTAACAATGTTTTCTCTATCAGAAGCTATGAACAACAGGCTTTGAAGCTGTGCAAGATGGACTTCAAGAGTATCTTGCACATCAGCAAGGTCTGAGGACACAGTATTTGATAGAGAGCCAATAAGAGTGTTCAGGCTGGCCAATGTGTTAGGAAGGGTAGTGTGGCAAGAAGTGAGGAGAGATGACAGCTGTTGTGAAATGGCTGCCATAGAGGACACAGAGTCCTGTTGTAAGAAGAGGATAGAAGAGAGAGAGTTGGATACAGTTTGCAGCTGTGCAGTGAGTGCAATCAGCTGTGAAGAGTTGTCAGTATGGGAAGGGACTGGGAAGGATTCTTTGAACATATCAAAGAAGCCTTTGAGCTGCTCAGACACAGAGTCTGAGATGATGGATGGTAGGAAGTGCATGGTGTTTTCCAAAGAACCAACTTTGTTGGTCAGCAAAGAAAGCTGATCCTTCAAAGGCAGGTCTTTGGGAGATGGTGGTGTATGGGTGGATTGTTTGGAGTGGGTAGATGGAGAAGATGATGATGAGGCTGGTGTTTGAGGATGTGATGGAGAGGGAAGAGGGACTTGGGACAGAAGCTCCATAGCCTGGCAAAAGTAAGATGGCCCAGGTTGGAGGGATCAAGAGGTCCTTTAGCAGCGGCTGTAGCTGCATCACCAGGAGAAGGGGATGATGTTTGGGGCCTTTCAGATGCTGCTTGTGTTGCAACACCCTCATGAAGACCAGTGGTGGTTCCCTCTGCAGTGCCTTGGTCTAAAGGCACCTCATCATTGGGAGATGGGATATGCATTTCAACATCAGCAGTGGTGAAACCTGCTGATGGAATGTGCATGAAGGGAGCAGCCTCACCAGAGGGATGGTGTGATCCCTGAGGTTCATCAGCTTGGGTTGTTGGACCCTCAGCAGCTGTTTGGTGTAGAACAGCTGTATCATGGGGAGCAGAAGTTTGAGGCTGAGCTGCTGATTGGTCTATATCAGCAGCGTGGGCACCTCGTGCAGACTCAGGGTGTGAGGAGATATGAGTGGGGGACAGTGTGGACACAGTATGGAGTGGAGAGGACTCCTGTCTTTCAATATCCTCAGCCTGTTGGGAGGCTGGGATATTTGATGTGGGTATCTCCGTTTGTACAACTGGTTCCTGTTGGGAGGAACCAGAGGGTCTAGGCTGACTCTGGGTAGACTCAGATTGGAGTGAAGCAGGCTCCAAATGAGCTGAACCTGCTCCCAAAATAGGAGAGGCAGCTGGGGTTGCTTCTTTTTCAATTGAACCCTGTTGAGAGGGAACAGAGGAGATGGTTTTGTGGGCTGTTTTCTTTTTGGCTAGTGATTTGCGTTGGTAATGGATGGATGATGTGGGTGATTGTGGAGTAGGAAGAGGATCTGTTTGGACAGGATGTGAGACTGGGCTAGGAACAGTGAGGTTGGCCTGTTCCATGGTCTCTTGTGCCACAAAGGCACCAACCACAAAGGCTTCAGGCTCAACAAATGAACCAGGGTGAGGAGTCTGCTCTTCCTCAGCCACAGAGGCTAAAGGAACAGACTCAGACTGAGCTGTTTTGGCCTTCTTTTTCACAGGCCCAGCTTCAGTTGCCAGGGTCCTTTTGACAAGCTTGGACCTGGCTTTGGATTTTCTGGTGGGAGCAGTCTCTGGATCCACCCTCACAGTAGAGGGTCCTTCCACCAAACCTAGCAGCCTCCTCATTGGTGTGGATAGAGGAGGCTCATTCTGCAGGACTGGAGTATAGAAAACTCTATTCCCTATAACTGTGAATGCAGCAGTCTTAAGAAGAGGCTGAGAGTTATAGAGATGCTCACCACATACATGCTTGAAAATGAGGCTCAGAAACCTGGGATATCGAACAGCAGCTGGTCTTGACTCTTGCTGCACCAGGTTCCTCATATTCACAAAAATCCATTTACCCATATCAAGGGTAGTCCCATCCACGAACTGTAGGGCGATAGGAACTTCATCTCTGCTGAGTTGGTCAAATGAACCAACTTTTCTTCCAAAACACATCACCACTGAGGCGAATAAGAAGCTGTAGGTAGGAGAGAGGTCCTTCCTGAACAGTGTTGCTCCTATTTTGGGTTCTGCCACACCACAGAAGCGTAGCAGATTGCCCATTTGATCATTTTCAGCTTGGGGCTTATCGTAAGTTACAGCAGTTGGTAGATGTAGCACCTCCCTGAGCAGATCAGAACTAATCTCAATGGTCTGAGTCCCATTGAGAATAGTACCTTGGATGACTTTGGTTTCTAGGTTGTAAGCACAGGTGTACCAAAACTCATATACCATCTCCTGGTACAGGACACCAGGAGATGCAGTCATCGCGTAGTTCAACGGATGAACTTGAAGGAACTCCACCATTTCTTCATAACCCTTCCCCACATAGTTTTTGGGAATGGTTAAGTTAGCAATGTAGTTGGTGGGTTTGATAGTCAGCATTGTGGTGACTGACGAGTGTTTGACAACGTCATCACCGACGAACACTGGGAGAAAGGGATTAGGTCTGTGAGCCATTTGGGAATTTTTGAGGTTTGAAGAAGCAGTAGACACTTAGTCGATTTTTAGGGTTCTTGAGGATTTCTGGAAATGATGAGGAAGACGAAGATGAAACAGTATGTAGGTATTTATAGGATTTGAATGGTCGTGTGTATGAGAAAGAAAAGATTTGGGCGGTTTGATTTGAAATGTTAGTTGACGGAAAAACGGAACGGTTGTCCATGTCAGAACATTTGTCAGACCACTTGACCTTTTTAATCACTAACACACGTAACCCACATTATCCGCAGTAATTAAGTTAAATAAAACATAATTTAAGTAACTTAATTATGAAGAAAGGTAATTAAACTTCTGGTCTACGCTGTTGGTCAAGCCTGTGATGATCAGGGTCACCACAAGGTTCTCAGTCGTCAAGCTGTTCTCCCTTCAAACTATGCCTTCAGCCTGCTCTCTTTTGTAAGAACAGGTTGTGTTCAATAGTTGAACAGGTTACAAGACAATGGCTTGTAAGACAGTGTGAAGAAGTGAACAGGTTGAAGATTGGACCATCAGAGCAGGCTGGACAAATAAACTGTTTTTGTTCAGCCTGTTGTATGCTCAAGCTGTTCAAGTTTTTCAGACAAATGACTAAGTACAGAACATGTATAACCTGTTCTGCCTAAGCTGTTCAGAGAAACTTGAGCAGTGTGAAACACACAAATTCTTAGACCTTTGAGAAACACTTAGTCAATCTTGTTTAACATGCCCAGCTTGCTGACAAGGTAATT
>JAANYP010003348.1:0-14097 GCA_020465985.1 Centrapalus pauciflorus | reverse complement strand
TTTTATATCATCTTGATAAAGACTACAAGAACCGGTGAGTTATAGATTTTCAGCTTTACATGCGAGATTTCCGGTTGAGACATATTGTTGATGATAGATTAATTTGACATTCATATATGATCAGCTGGATTGTGACCTGTGCACACCATGGTTCGGTGATGCCCTATGGATCATGATAGCTATTTGATTTATCATTTCATATGACATTGAATTTACAGCTTATTTCAGATATTGCTATGAGATTATTGCTATCATGACATTGATTATTTATGTTTCACTATTGCTCGCACCTTTGACATATCGATTCAGCTTAAGATGATTAGCCTTGACGGTCTATTATTCTAGACCATGTTATTTCACCAGTTCTATTGAACTTGGTATGATACTCCGATGTTCCGCCATGTTGATTTACTGGTAGCTAGCCCAGTATGTGGCTGATCCCCACAATTTAAGCGTGAGCATGGCTTGAACATCATCCGACTCTATGACTACTATGTCTCAATCATGAGTGGCTGTAGCGGCAGTCAAGATATATCACGCTAGACCCATGATCCGCTTGATAATGCATGTAATCTGAAAATCTATATTCTCACTAAGCTTTGCTTACAGTTGCTATATACCATTTTACAGGAAAAGATAAAGGAAAGTCACCTGCTGGACCTAGTTCTTAGGTCTTACAAGATCAAGACAGAAGTTTTCATAGACCTCTACTCAACAAACTCTTTTGGTACTGATTGGAAGATGACAATGTGGTTGTTTGGGTAGATTTATCTTGATTGTATGATGACATGAATTAGATTAGACTTGTGCCCTGTATAAGTTTAATTTGAAAAATGTAATTTTGAACTAAAACTGTATTAAACTTATCCTAATATTTTGTACTTGTAATTTGAAATTCCGGAATATAATTACTCTATCTTAGTTATGATTGATATCGTGTTGAATCTGGATCTAAAATTTAGCATACAACTTCTCTAGTACTCGATTTAAACGAATCCATAATAATATATAACACGCATTAACATCTAAAACTAGAATCATTCATTTGGTTTTCATAAAACCGAACACTAAACCCATAAAAATCAAAGATTTGAGGAAGTTTTACCTCGAATTGATGTTAGTAGTGTTGATAGTTCTTCCTTAGTAGCTTAATTCCAACCTTTTCAGTCTTTAATTTCAAGAATTTTGTGTTAATGATTCGTTGAATGATGAAAGAACCGTGTGTTCTTTTAGAGAGAGAGAGAGAGAGATGACAAAGGTGAACGGTCATCCTCTCTTTTATTTGTTATTTTGCCTTAATTCCACATTACACCACTCCACTTATCCGATTCTTTAAATAAAGATTTTCATCTTTATTTTATCATCACTAACAATTTTTTAAGTATTATCAAACTTGTTAATAATTCAAAATCTTAATATTATTTAATTACTTTAACATATCAGCCCACTTTTAAGTTTCTCATTTACACCTTAAAATGTCCATGTCGGTTTCTCATGGTTATGCTTGCTCAAAAAACAACAATGAGGATTTCTCCTCATTATTATCATTTTTAATATCTATGTGTGATCGATGATTCGATGTATATCCTACCGTTGACGGTTCCTTATTGTTGTGCTCGCTCAAAAGACGACAATGATGATTTCTCATCATCATTATCATTATATATATATATATATATATATATATATATATATATATATATATATATATATATATATATATATATATATATATATATATATATATATATATATATATATATAGAGGTTCAATTGAGCACTTTTATGCATCGAGGTACAAAAGTACCTATATCATCCATTAGATCAAAAAATTGTATGGATTAGATTAATGGCAAAAGGGTAAATAGTTGGACAATTTTATGCATCTTGTGCATTATAGAAACAAAGAAAGAAGGGCATTTTGGGGAATGTGCATACCTCATTAAATTTAATATTTCAATAAAAAATCAAATAATAAATGCTAAATAAATTCAATTGATACATTTTCAAATTTAAAAAAATTACACAAATTCAAAAAAGATGATGGAGATCGATGCATTTCATGGTTAATCGTGTTTATCTATGCATTATGTTAAAAAAACGCATTTAACAAAAAAAATACACAAATTCATTTATGCATCGTGTTCAACTTGTTCATCATTCTTTTATGCATCGTGTTTGTCGTTCATATTCTTCATTCAGTTATGCATCATGTTCAACTTGTTCATCATTCATCTATGCATCGTCATTGTTCATCATCCATTTATGCATCATCATTTTCCGTTGTTCATCGTTCATCATCCATCTATACATTGTCATTGTTCATCATCCATCTATGCATTATCATTATTCATCGTTCATCATCCATCTATGCATCATGTTCTTCATAATTATCATCGGTTACCTCTCTTGTTCATGTTCATCATCATCGTTGTTCATCGTTAATCTTCGTCTTCAAATCATCATCATCTAAGAAAAATCATGAAGAACACGATTATAGAGAGAGAGAGAGAGAGAAATGAGGATGAAAATGAGGAATGTAGTTAATATGAGATTTTAATTCAAAATGTAACTCCTAATTATCATTTAATGATTTTTAGAAATAAATTAATTATCATGTCTTTAGTATTCCCTAAATGCCCTTTGTGCACCCTTGATGGATTATCCGATGCACAAAAGTGCCTCGAGGTGCCCCGATCCATAAAAGTTCTCAATTGAACCTCAATCTATATATATATATATATATATATATATATATATATATATATATATATATATATATATATATATATGAAATGAAATTTATCAAACCACAACAATCCATCAAAACATTTTCAAATTCATATTTATCATACATAATCCAACTTAATTTCATTAATTTAAAATCTTATACTAATTAATCCTCAATTACAATAATTAAATTCTGAGGATGTTACAACATGGGCTCTACCACGCTTGAACTTCGTCCTCGAAGTTACTTAGCTTCAAAAAGTTGCGGGTATTTCTTCATCATATCTAACTTTGACTCCCATGTATGGTTTGCCCCTTTATGATGCTTCCATTGTACCTGCACGATCTCTATCTCTTTGTTCGTCAGCTTTTTGACTTTAGTATCCAACACGCATTCCGACTCTTCCACATATCGAAGTCTTTCATCAATTTTTAGTTCATTGTGATCAGCCCAGTCCTCATTTCCCGTCGTGAAGGACTTCCTTAAGTTTCCCACATGGAACACCGGGTGTATGCCCGACATCTCCTTAGGCAGTTCCAAACGATAAGACTGATTTCTCACTTATTCTATTATCTTGAATGGTCCAACAGATCTTGGAGCCAACTTGCCTCTTTTCCCAAAATGAGTAACACCTCTCATAGGTGATACTTTCAGATATACCCAATCATCCACTTCAAAATTGATGGGTTTGTGTCTCTTATCGTGATAACTCTTTTGTCGATCCTGTGCCGCTTTCATGTTTTGTCGTACCAACTGTATATTCTCTTTAGTCTCTTGTAGCAACGCCGGTCCAGCAATCGGAGTCTCTCTTGTTTCTCTCCAACACGTAGGAGTCCTATATCTTCTTCCATATAATGCTTGAAACGGTGCTTTCTTTATTGTCACGTGGTAACTGTTGTTGTAGGAGAATTCTATCAATGGCAAATGGTCGTCCAAGTTACCACCTAAATCCAGAATACACGACCGCATCATATCTTCCAGTGTAAGGATGATCCTTTCACTTTGGCCATCAGTTTGCGGATGGTAGGCCGTACTCATCGCGATTCTCGTACCCAATCCTTCTTGCATAGCCGACCAGAACTTGGAGGTGAAGCAACTATCCCGATATGACACAATAGACTTCGGGACTCCGTGTCTAGAGATAATCTCACTCATATAGATCTGCGCGCAACCTTTCTAATGAATAGCTTTCTCTTATTAGAATAATGTGTACCGACTTAGTCAATCTATCCACAATTACCCAAATAGAATGTGATGGCGCCTAGTCTTCGGCAATTTGGTGACAAAATCCATCGTTATGTGTTCCCACTTCCATTCCGGAATGGGAAGTGGTTGCAGACTACCATATGGTTGTTGATGTTCGGCTTTCACCAGCCGACAAATCTTGCACTTTTCAACATACTGGCCAATATCCTTCTTCAGTCCGGGCCACCAAAAGTCAGCTTTCAGCTCAATGTACATCTTTGTGCTCCCTGGATGTACAGAAAGCTTCGATTGATGCGCTTCTTCTATTATCACTTTTCTCATGCCCCCAAATTTTGGCACCCAGATCCTCCCATATACACCTTTCAGTCCAGATTCACTTCTCTCCATAATCTTTTTCCGTACACTTATATCCTCAACATCAATATTTTCCTCTTTTAAAGCTTCCACTTGAGCGGCTTTTACATCATTAATGATCGTGGAAGTTAACATTGTAGAAGTCATCATGTAGCAACAATCCTTCGAATAGGCTTTGCGACTTAAAGAATCAGCTACAACGTTAGCCTTACCCGGATGATAAAGGATCTCACAATCATAATCCTTTATAAGTTCCATCGAACGTCTTTGCCTCATATTAAGCTCTTTCTGACTGAAAATGTATTTCAAACTCTTATGGTCCGTATAGAGTTGACACTTAGTCCCATACAAATAATGTCTCCACAACTTCAAGGCAAACGTGACAACAGTCAACTCCAGATCATGAGTTAGTAATCCTTCTCGTGCTACATTAAATGTCTCGAGGCATACGTTATAACTTTTCCACGCTGCATCAGTACAACACCTAACCCCAGTCTCGAAGCATCCGTATACACCACAAAGTCCTCATTTCCCTCTGGTAGGGCAAGTATTGGTGCTCGCTTAGAGTCTTCTTCAATACCTCGAATGCATCACGTTGCTCAGCCTCCCACACAAATGGCGCATTCTTTTTAGTTAATGCAGTTAAAGGAACTGCAATTGTTGAGAAATCCTTAATAAACCTTCGATAGCAACCCGCCAATCCAAGAAAACTTCTTATCTCTATAGTAGAACGAGGCGGTTCCTAATTTTTTACAGCTTCTACCTTAGCTGGATCCACAGAAATCCCAGCTCCAGATATTACATGCCCCAAAAATTTTATATGTTGCAACCAAAACTCACATTTTGAGAATTTGGCATGCAACCTTTCTTTTACTAGCAGCTCCAACAACTCCCTTAAATGAATGGCATGCACAGCTTCAGACTTAGAGTAAACCAGAATGTCATCAATAAATACAATCACCAATTTGTCTAACATCGGTCTGCAAACTATGTTCATAAGATCCATAAAAACAATTGGGGCATTGGTTAGCCCAAAAGGCTTAGCCAGAAGCTCGGTATGCCCATATCGAGTCCTGAATGCTGTTTTCGGCACGTCTTCATCTCTAACCTTCAATCGATGGTAACCCGACCGCAAATTAGTCTTAGAGAATACACTAGCCCCATGTAATTGATCGAACAAGTCATCAATTCATGGCAACGGATACTTGTTCTTTATAGTCAATTTGTTCAGCTCACGGTAATCGATACACATCCTCATTGTGTCATCCTTCTTTTTAACAAACAGTACCGGGGCTCCCCATGGAGATGAACTCGGTCGAATGAAGCCCTTATCCAACAACTCCTGAAGTTGTTTCATCATCTCCTGCATTTCAGTAGGCGCAAGGCGGTAAGGAGAAATAACTATCGGGGCAGCTCCAGGGATCAAATCAGTGCGGAGTTCCATTTGTCTTTCATGTGGCACGCCAGACAAGTCTTCCGGAAACACATCCGGGAACTTAGATACAACAGGCACATCGGCCACAGTTTTCTTCTCAACTTTGGCATCAATAGCATATGCCAAGTAAGCATCATAGCCCTTAGCAACCAGCTTTCGGGCTTTAACAATCATCAATAAGCACAGGTCCCCGCTTCTCCTATCACCATATATGCAAATCACTCGCCCCTCAAGAGTAGTTATCTTATCATTCTCTTCTTACAGACTATATAGGCTTCATTTTCGATCAACCAATACATTTCGACAATCACATCAAACTCGCTGAACTCTATCGGGATTAAGTCAAGATTGAAGACTACATCTTCAATCAATAAAGTACAATTACGATACACGTGGTGTACTTTGACTAATGTATTGCTAGTAGTTTCAATATCAAGTACAACACATAACTTAGATAGAGGCATGGATAGTTGTTGGACAAAAATAGTAGACACAAAAAACCGATTGGCACCCGAATCAAATAGAACTCGTGCATGCATAGAATTAACGATAAACATACCCGTAACCACCTCCGGGTTTTCCTTGGCCTCTTCTGCTGTTATTTGGAAAGCACGAGTCGGTGCCCTTTGTGGCTGGTTCCGGCGGTTGACTGAACAACCACTAAATCCCCCAGATGATCGAGTTGAAGATGGAGCAGCAGCCGGAGCTCCCTTTCTACAATTTCTACTATAATGCCCCCATACTCTGCACTTATGGCAGTCGTCAGCTTTCCTTGGGCACTCGCTTTGAAAATGACCCAACTCTCCACAACAGAAGCAAGCGCGTCCATTTATGCACTTGTCGAAATGCTCCAGGTGGAATTTATTACAATACTGCGGCTCGGTGTTGATGGAGTACGCGCGAGCCTGATTGGATGATCTAGAAGAACGACGGTAGGATTGCTGAGGTGAGTACTGTGATGAACGAGAAGAACCCGAGTAGCCTCCCTCACGTTGTCGCATTGGTGGTGACGACTGTGTAGGATTAGCAGAAACGGCGGCAGACCCAACCGTGTACACAGACATAATCAAAATTTGCTCCACATTCCTCGCAGCTTCCAGTAAGCCAGCGAATGTGGGGTAACGAACGTTGCTCATAACCCTTAATCTCCAAATCAAGACCAGCCTCAAACCTGGTCATTTTTCTCTCCTCAGTATCAACTTGGTGAGGTGCAAACCTCAGCCTCGTAAATTCAACCGCATATTAGGACACAGTCTTAGTCCCCTGCATCAAAGTCATGAACTTAGCTTCCAGTCTTTGGCGCTCATCAGCCGAGCAGTATTGCTGAGTGAATTTCTCGGTGAACTCAGCCCATGTCATCACAGGATCCTTCTCCGGTGTCAAAGCATTCACCATAGTGTTCCACCACATTACAGCATCTTTGGTGAACATAGCAGTAGCAAACCTAACCATGTCCTTCTCAGCACAATTGCTGATTCGGAATGTTAGTTCCGTTGTCGTTATCCATTCCAATGCAGCAACAACATCTCCTAATCCATTGAACTCCATGGCCCCATTTCCTTTAAAAATCCTTAAACCGACAACCCTTAGGCTGATTAGATGACCCACTGTTGTCATCTTGATTGTCATTAATACCCTCTTTCTCATTGTTCTTTCTCTTATCTTCCCTACTCTTGGCTTCGGCTTCATCTCGAGCCCGGAATTTTTCCTGTATCATTTTGTTTTGCTCAGCCATCATGGCTAGCATCATCTCCCTTGTTTCTTGCGGTGTCATTCCTTCACCAGACATGTTCTGAAATTTAAAACATGTAACTTGTTTAGTAAATATGTTACTAATTTAATGACACCACCCATTGTCTCGTATGAAAGTCATTTTCCTATAATTACTAGATCATAACCTATCTTAGTTCAGATCATTTCTTAAATTCACTACATGTCATCACCTATGTTTGAGACCAAGACCTCTCGGACACTTGAATCTGAAACTACTACTCTGATACCATAGCCTGTGACACCCTTTCCACAATAACCACAATCATAACACTCAGGATTAATCACCATACATAAAACATTACACAATGATCTGAAGTACTTAGTACAATACGGGAAATTAAAAATAAAAAAATAAAATACAAGTGTCAAACACCCTACGTTGCTACGAGGTTCCAGTCTAAGTCCACATACTCAATACATTTCTTACAACATCCCAAATAGTACAAAATTGGTCCCACATTTGAGTTACCGATTGAGTAGTAGATAATCTTCCAAAACTTCCAAAAGTTGACCTAACTAGAAGGTCCGGCAGCGGATTTTCCTTTTCCTGTAAAAAGGTGAGCAACTACGGGGTAAGAAAAGTTTAGTGAATACAAAGATAATATATTCTACAGATATTTGTGCAACACATAAGGGTAACCCCGGCAACGAACGCCGTATACCCTCTTCGTACACGAAGTATGGAAACGAGTCGCAGCTCCATCATGCCATTGCACGGAATTACACATTCAATTGAGGTAGACATTACCATTGCGGATGCTATACCTGCCCATCAGGACCTCGGAGGGATCAGCTTTAGGTCATATAGCATCGGTAGCATCGATTTACCAGTTATGGCTCGTAAGCCCATCAGAAAATGCACAACAAAGATAAGGACATACAACAACCAATAATGTGCATCTACAAATACGCAAGTCAGTAGATTTCCGAATGAAAGTGAAACAACAGGCCTCAATGAACAACTGCTAACATAAAATAAATGCAGACATATATAATCCTAAGTACTCACAATGGGTGAGTTATGTAACTTCAGTTATTATTATTTCTCCTCGGACTTTCAACCGGATTCACAAAGTACCCCACTGTGGGTTAAACAATACCACAAGGGACCTGTTAAGTCAATTATAACCATTGAAAACTTAAGTTTTATAAGTTTTACAAATTTGACTCGAAATCCGGATTCCAACCGAATTTGGATCCCATACGAATTTCGGATAGACCCGAAATCCGCATTATCCGAGATTCCATACTTAGAAATTTTTACTTCGTTCCATCCATCCGAAGTTCGGATATTACACTGATCTGACACTCGGATGCCCTTATATCCGAAATTCGTGTCCTGCCTTGTAATAATTTTTTAGGTTTCATCTAAGGTTCATTTGATCCGAAACTCGGATGGATCCGAGTTGTGTTCATCAGACCCGAAATTCATACTTATGCAGTTTTCTTATTTTCCAGATTTAATTTGATCATTTTTGTACTTATCCAATAACTGAAACTATTCTTACCAACTTAAAATATACTCCTTTTTAACACTTTTAACATCAATTTATAACAAAATAAATACCAAATCAGGCCCCCTTTTTGGCCATTTCAACAACACGTCGAACACACACACTAAAAACCTAGTAAGATCTCAAAATCATACTTAGAGCTCGAATCTGGATCTGAAATTTAGCATACAACTTCTCTAGCACTCGATTTAAACGAATTCATAATAATATATAACATGCATTAACATCTAAACTAGAATCATTGATTCGGTTTTTATAAAACCGAACACCAAACCCATAAAAATCAAAGATTTGAGGAAGTTTTACCTCGAATTGATGTTAGCAGTGTTGATAGTCATTCCTTAGTAGCTTAGTTCTAACCTTTTCAGTCCTTAATTTCGAGAATTTTGTGTTCTTGATACGTTGAACGATGAAAGAACCGTATGTTCTTTTAGAGCGAGAGAATTTGATAGAGAGAGAGAGAGAGATGACAAAAGTGAACGGTCATCCTCTCTTTTATTTGTTATTTTGCCTTAATTCCACATTACACACCTCCACTTATCCAATTCTTTAAATAAAAATTTCCATATCTATTTTATCATCACTAACATTTTTTTAAGTATTATCAAACTTATTAATAATTCAAAGTCTTAATATTCTTTATTACTTTAACATATTATCCCACTTTTAAGTTTCCCATTTACACCTTTAAAATGTCCATGTAGGTTTCTCATGGTTATGCTTGCTCAAAAAACAACAATGAGGATTTCTTCTCATTATTATCATTTTTAATATCGATGTGTGATCGATGTATATCCTACCGTTGACAGTTCGTTATTGTTGTGCTCGCTCAAAAGACGACAATGATGATTTCTCATCATGATTATCATTATATATATATATATATATATATATATATATATATATGAAATGAAATTTATCAAACCACAAAAATCCATCAAAACATTTTCAAATTCATATTTATCATACATAATCCAACTTAATTTCATTAAATTCAAATCTTATACTAATTAATCCTCAATTACAATAACTAAATTTCGAGGATGTTACAAAACAATTCTTTATAGAATAATATTTATTTTATGTAAAATATACTATAGATATTCTTATTTAAACTATCATCAATTATAAACCGAAAAATGCAAACCAGTTCGTCCGTCCATATATTATTGATAATACATTTCATATATATTATATAAAAATAAATTAACTAGTACAATAATAACAATAGTCTACATACAATGTTATGTATTCTATATAGAATGAAATATATTCTATATAGATACAAACTTGCTACAATCAACTATGTATAGTATATTATTGGGATAATTACTAAAATAGTCACATATCACACCCATGTATCACTTTTTAGCCATTAAAATTTTTATTTACCAAAATAGCCACACTTTACGTTACCACATACGTGATAGCCACCATTTATGTGATATGTACTTTTTATTCATATTTTAATGCATTACGTTACAAAAGGTGTTTGGTAACGTAAATGCTTGTACCTTACGTGACCACTTTTAATCATTGCATTATCATGGAAAAGGAGCATATTTTTAAAAGTGGTCACGTAAAGTACAAGCCTTTACGTTACCAAACACCTTTTGTAAAGTAACGCATTAAAAGATGAATAAAAAGTACATATCACATAAATGGTGGCTATCTTGTAAATGTGGTAACGTACAGTGTGGCTATTTTGGTAAAATAAAATTTTAATGGCTAAAAAGTGATAAAGGGGTGTGATATGTGACTATTTTAGTAATTAATCCATATTATTTATTCTATATAAAGTATAATATAATCTATATAAAAATATTAATCAATTCTACGTATAATACATACATACACAGAAGCATCAAGGCACAAAACCTATTAGGAACCAGAACCTCCGACGAACAGATAAATGTATACTATATAGATTATCACGTATTCTATGTAGAATGTCGCGTACTGTACATAGACGAACTGAAACAGAAAAAATAAGATTTCATTTAGACATTTTATCAAACACTGGGTGTGCAACTTATACAAAAATTACCAAAAAAAACACAAATTTTAATAACAAAAACTTTCAAAATACGAGTAAATATGTGAAAACATAACACAACTGATGCGTGCAACACACCTGAGGTTTTAATGTCTAAATGAATCCAAAGTATAAATTACACAACTTGCAGTGTACCAATCGTGTGCAATAATATAGCTTTAAGAATCACCCAGGATATATCGAACTCAGTGAACGAAATAAAGAACTGAGACTCCAATACTACAACCTAACCAATATTTTGCTATTTCAGATCTTTTTGAGAAAATTACCAACTAGAGGCAATAAATTAAAGATAATTAACAGAATAACTAAGTAACACAAGATTATAAAGTTAAACTATTTTTTTTTTGGCTTTTTCTATTTTAAATAAAAAAACTTATACCGGCAAACACGAATTAAACTTAACTAACGAACGCAACAAGTAATGACAACTATATAATACGAACCAAACTAACGAAACCAAAATCAAATCGGAACTAACTTAAGCAAGTAAAGATCTATGAAAAATTAGAATATGCAAAACTCTTATATTACGAAAATGTCACTCACTTGGAATTAGATAACTATGATTAACTGGCGATGGATTGAATTGATTGACTAAAAACAAATCGGTTGATAACCAATTATAAATTCGATTAAGCCCGGATTTTGGTTTAATTTACCAATTAATTAATTACTTCAAGTTAAAGTATTTTATCTTTATAACCATGTGATGAAAACAAAGCAACTCATCAAACTCCAATATTAACCAATAAATCTTATAATCGCAACACAATGCCTAAAGATAATCGATTAATACCAAAATCCAACAAATTTACTTCGTTTCTTTAAAAATCAAACTTTCTAATTTATCAACCCTATTATCGCAACACAATGTATAAGTATTAATAAACGCATAAATTTCTAGATTAACAATTAATTATCAAATCATTATCGCAATACAATGCCTAGAAGAGATAACTGACTATTAATTTTTTATTCAAAGCATTGTTCCTTTTAAAAACACAGATTTAATTAATACTTTATTTTCGCAAAACAATGCTAAAAGATTAATAAAGATATGATTTTTAACAAGAAAACATGAAATAATCAAGAATCCTACAAATATAAACCAAAACTCATCAATCAATCCAATAATATATAAACTAATACATAGAAACCGTAATCCCAAGCAAGAGAACAATAAACTACTTACGATCCATAATAAACACATAAAATAAACAACACTTAATAGCATTCATTATACAATACCAAAGAAAAAGGAACGAATGTACCGAAATCTTGCAAAAAGTGACGAAAAACCAACGATTACCGCTAACCGAATGCTTCAATCCACGCAAATATCAACTCCCGAATGATTACTTAACTAAAACTATGTTAAACCTACTTAAATATGTGAAGAAAAAGTGAAAAAATTCATAAAATAATGCTGGAAATCGAGTTCTGCTTGCCTCTTTCGTTCTGGTCGTATTTGTGCTGTTTATAGAGATTTTGCGCCGCCTATGACCGTAGGCCTTAAGCTCCACGGTCGTAGGCCATTTTGACTTGGTCAAACCCGTGCTCTAGCCCATGGTAATTCTCCTAGTTACCCCTATGGTCATAGGCTTCCCCCTTCTACAGTCGTAGGCTCTAAAAGTTCACCCATTTCACCTCTTTTCTTCTGGAAAATCCACGAGAACTTGTCGGGGCTTCAAAGTTGGTCGGTATTTTTCTTCAATGTCCGTTTCTTCATCGATAAAACCTCTTTTGTCCTATGAATCACAAAAATGAATGAATTAGATATCTTTTTCACGTATTTCGAGTGAAAAACTGACCAAAATACAAGGTAAAAGATGCCATAAATATGTATAAATATGAACATATCAACATCTAAATATTAAAAACAACCTTTGTGGCTTCTAAAATTGGTTTTTTACCATCTTATCTTCTAAATCGCGAGAAAAATATAAAGAATGAGAGAAAGAAGAGCGTGTACTAGCGGTGGTTGGTGTTGGCAATGGCGGTGGCTCATATTTTAAAGAGAAAATGAGAGATGATAAAACTTTAGATGATAGAAAATGTAGGGAGAGAGATGCATAAAATAAAAAAAGGTGGGGAGAGAAAGAAAATATTTTTTCTTCCAAAAATACCCTTTTGATCCAAGGGTTCTTAAAAGTTCCTAGGTTCTCACCATCTTTGAGATTCTTAAAAAAGCCTCTCCCTATATATATATATATATATATATATATATATATATATATATATATATATATATATATAGGGTCGGGATCAATGGGGTACCATATTAGACTGGGAAACCGGAGTCCATCCATGTTTGGTTATAAGTTTAAAAGGGTAATATAGTCAAAGGTTTAACTTAAATAATAGATGACAACTAATAAATTAATAGATCCCTTAATTATAGGATTTACTTCCATAACAAATCTATAATAAATTTCAAAATGGGCTTTTAATGAACATGTTCAATTGGATTCGACAATGGGTTTTAGTGAACATGTTCAATCGGATTCGACAATGAGTTTTAATGAACATGTTCAATTGGATGTGTCAAATAAAGGTATTTATTATTTTCTTCAAACCGTTCGTGAAGGTTCAATTTGATTTACACGTTATTGAACATGTGCAATCGGGGTTTAGTGTGTTTTAGTCGCTGCTAACCGTTTTAGTGATAAACCAATATTGACAGTATTGAACATGTTCAATCGTGGTTTATGAGTATCATCATTGCACATGTTCAGTATAGGTGTAAGGAATAATATTAACTGAAATGGAGATTTTCATGGGATACACAGAGATTTTCATGGGATACACAAAATCTTTGATTCTAATTTAAACTTTTTAATATCATTTTTACCCCCAACATTAATTAATGTGGGGAAGATTGTTAAGCAAAATTATATTATATTTTAATAATTTTAATGAGAAATGATTGGCTATAAATGGTTCCCCGGTACCCCAGTCTAACATGGTACCCCATTGATCTTGAATCTATATATATATATATATATATATATATATATATATATAT